>MU623384.1:0-252882 GCA_025201765.1 Daldinia sp. FL1419
TGGCTCATTTTTTTTGCGCATTCCATGGGGTTAACGTGGGCCCGGGGGTTGTGGGCGGCTTTTTTATTTTCTTTTTCATTTTCTTACTTTTTTTTTTTTTTTTTTTTTTGCTTTGAACTTTATAGATAGATAATTATAACTACCTCCTTATATAACCGACGCCGAGAATAGTAGTGTACCTCTTAGAGCCTCTTTTCGGGCATTTAATTGCCGTTCACCCTGCCTATATCAAGATCTCGTCAAAATTGGGACCGGATAACTTCGCAAGGTTAGACATAATAGGAAATATCTGTTAGACATCTGTTAGGGTTGGGCAGACATTCGCTAGCCGGATCCGATATTCAAATTCTTTCGGGTGAAAGCCATTTTCGACCTGAAGAGCTGGGGATTGAGTGGACGTGATGGCCGAGGGGTACGCTGTGTCGATAAGTCATGACGTCAAATTGTGGATTCATGCAGAGAGAATGAAATAAGCTCTGGGTCCTTTGCATAAATACATCCTTCTCAAAAACACCAAATCTCTTTCGCGCGCGCGGTTTTGCTTGGGTAAGGGCCGGCTTACGGTAAATCCCAGAGTAGCGGCGGAGGAAGAAACCGAAAAAGGACAGAGTTAAAAAAAGTAAAAGGATTTCAAGGGTCGTAATAGGCTGTCGGTTACAAAACCGACTTACGGAAATTGAGCGGGCAATGGCGGGACCTCACTAATAACGGGCGGAGAGGGGAGGAAGCAACGGGAAGATAAAAAAGATAGTGGGAATGAAGGTAAGTAATAAGACTAAGGTACCTCTTAAAGGTACCCCGGCGGTTTAGTACCTATATACATAGCATAATACTTACCTTACCTTAGTACATACAAACATGTGACGTTAGGTAGGTACCTATTATACATACAACGTCGGTTTACATCTTACCTACCCGCATAGAACGAAAGTTAAGTAAAATAGGCATACATCTCATCTCCGTAGATTCCCTCTATGTCGCGAAGAAAAACTTACATGACGGGGCCTAATATGTCGGGCGAAGAATAATACATGCAGAATTGATATTACGATTTGAAAGAATTAGGGAAATTGTCTACCTACCTAGGTACCTAGGTAATCATCAAGCCACAAGAAGTGCGTCACCCCACGTGATGTTACAACGGCGCGGGAATCTCCATTACTGCCCTATCTTAATCAATTATTCAAAGGTTAAAAATAAACACGGGGGCAGATCTATGCAAAGACCCCCCCGGCTACCAATCTACCAATCTTCTATTTCGCTCGCTAGGGGATTTCTTACGTTGATCATGCTACGCAAAACAACATCTGTAGCCAGAATAGTTTATCGCCTTTCTACCGGACGATTATCATCCACCATTTGAAAAATAAACCCACCAGTATGTTGTCCGAATTTTTCTTTCTTTTGGGAAGTTTACCTTAGGTAGGTAACCACGGCATCTATATGGATATGCATCTCATGTAGTGTACAGAGGCCAATTAATGTTCCTCTGCCTATTTATCTCCCTACATACCCACATGGGCTAGGAGGCGGGGTCTAGTATGCTGAGGCTTGGGGACGCCACAAGGAGCCTAGGGTTTCTTTTCCACGTCATTCTAGGCCCGCTTGTATAGCTCGCAGATAAAGACGCCCGCTCTTATTCAGCGGTTGTCGATACGCGCGAATTAGGGTTGACAAGTCTATAGAACGTGCCACGCGCTGATCATGCCATGAGAAAATTAAAAGGGTCACAGCAGAAAACAGCGGCGTTAAAACTAGTCGCTTGCGCTTGTACTAGTCATCGAAGAGACCGTATAGGATTGTTCGGCTGTAGGTAGATCGAAATTGCACTAGTCAAGCGAGGCCTCCCCGGAAGGCTACTACCGCTACTATCTACGACTATCTCCTGGGGAGTGACGACAAGTTATGTTGAAGTCCACGTAAAATGCTATGCATCGAGAATCTATCCTCAGTGCCGGAAGCGAGAAATGGGACCAGCCCCGTAACTTATATACAGTCTATTCACCGACTTAAAGCACGTTGCTTATAACTAACCCATATAAATTCTGCAGTATCTACCGCGGACCTGTATGAGCGAATATCCGGCTAAGGACTGACGATACCTTCATTAGTCTCGTTTTAATACTCCTAAATCTTTGACGACAACGCTAATAAACTGTTAGCCGTAGCTAAAATGCGCCAAAACCCATCCAAATGGAAGACGCCGCTCGGTTGACGGCTACTAATATAGACAAATTATTCACATGTCAAAATCTAAAGCGATTGTATAGGAAGATTTCATATCGTGTTTAACTACCGTATACGGGAATTATTCGACAAGTGGCAGGTGATCTATCAAATAGATTAAAAGGGATATATACATAGGTAAATATAGGGCTTGTTTTGTTATTTTTGGACGATGTTTTATTAATTGGATTCGTCCTTTCTTGATCTAAAAAACGAAATTACTAATAGCAGCGAAGTTGACGAGGAAACCTAAAATACCTAACTAGGTTAGAGAAGAGTTCGTTGTTCCGATAACTAATAACCCGGCGGTTCATGCTAGTATAGTCATGCTGTATACTTGACATATCTTGCAATAAAGAATGACGACTAGATGATCATGCGCATTTCACATCAACATAAATGAGTTTCTAAGGCGGCCTAACATTTTGTTGTGATATTTCTTCTGGTTGGTGCCAATGCGAAAGTAGGGCAAAGTAAAAGTCGATAAAGCGGCCAGTATCGTATACGACATGAGCTCGCTGTATTGTACCTATGGTTTATTATCCAGCGTTCGCCACCTGGAAAAAAAACCCAAAAAAACCACCCCCTTTCTGCAACCGTAGGATGGGCCATGGCGGGACATGTCTGAAGTGCCGCGGGTACACGTACGACACGATCAGGGCCATCCAAGCGCCAGATACCAGCTGAATGTTGGAGCCGACAATCCTATGCTAGCCACGTCTCTTAATCTGGGTCAGCCGCAGGGGCTAATGCAGTAACCTAGTTAGGTCTGGATACAGAAGCTGACCTCCGTTTCTCTACCATGTTGGTTAATATTGCAGCGCACAAGTAGTTATTCAAGAAACACATTTACTACCTTAGGTACCTAGTTATAACTATTCGCAATGGTCAACAAGGTTACCTAATTTTCGCGATTATTAATATTATGAGCATTATACTGATTTAGGTGATAGTTCAGTATCTCGATAGAAAAAGTGTAATGTAATGATAAGTTTTTCTTGTTATTCTGTTTTCTTTCTCTTCATTAGAACATTACCCATAGTAAAACAGAGCAATAACTGTAAGGCATGGAGAGGCCGGAAGCCTCTTTGGCTGGACCTGGCGCATTTTCCTTTGTGTATCCTCAACTTCCGGCTAGACCCCGTCGGGTACGTACTTACTCAGCACAGACAAGCCTCTGAAGGGGGGCAACTTTCCAGGGGACCAGGGGGGAAGAAAAGCACATGTACCGGTACGTACCGTAGAATGTACGTAAGGTACATTGGACTCGAATTGGAGGTTCCTAGATCTATCAGTGTCTGTTACATTTGCCCCGGACTATCAACCCTTCACTTTAGTTAGAGGAAGTTGTACCCAATGTTTAAGCTAGCTGAGGTGGGCACATTTGTACCTTGCAATGTATGAAAGCTTCCACCCATTTTCCATTTCCACAATCGCGCGCAAAGCTCCCACCTCCCACCTCTTCACCTTTTCCCCCGTTCTTTCTATTACCACCTTACCTACTTTGTTTTTACGTGCGAGATCCTACTAAGGCTTATCCCGGTTGGTGTGCGACAGGTAGAGACCCGTCGTCAGTTGGTAAAGCAGAACAACACGGGGCGAAAAAAAAGAGGGACGGCGAAAATCCAGGTACCTATCTTGACAACTAACTTATAGGTAGCTTATTACGGTCAGGTACCTAGACCTAGACCTATATTACTTTAGCTTACCTAGTAGTTATCTTTTCTTCTAACTATATGTACAATTTTTGTGGTTTCAAGAGAAATACAGGTATACCCCATGTACATTAGGTATAAGTCTTGCGTAGAAGTCTACCAAGCGTTTACCAAGTGTCTACCAAGCGTCTACCAAGCGTCTACCGTCTCGGTGCAATGGTGGAAATACTCGAATTACATCCACCCCCTCCTTCACTTGGGTCTAGACAAGCCACACACCCCTCCCCCCCTTCACACTCTCTCGAGAACTTGAGCCTACCTTACCTTACCTACAAACCTTGCCCTACCTCAGCTACGGTACCTTAACTTCCCATCCGCTCCCCTAGTACACCCTGTACTGCCGTACCCCCTTCTCTTTTCGTCCGAACTTATTATGTTTCTGAGTCCCGGCCCTCCAATGTCTTCGATCCGCCTCTCACCGTCCCATACCAATACATAATAAACCATACCCATTACCTACCATACCTACCTACCTGCCATACCTCCATACTTACATACTTATTATATACGTAAATACATAAGCCCACGAGCACTACCGCTATTGTTACTGCCTTGTTGCTATATACCTACCCTATACTCCTTTCTATGCTCGTACTAATTTATACCACCACCACCATCTATCACCGCCACCACCATTTACCACTACCAAACACCGCCGGACCCTAGTTGTTACATACGTACAAAAGGGTAGCTAAGCTAGGCCGGCCCGGCCCAGCCCAGTAGTTCAGAAGAAACTCGATAACTCGACAAGTTGGGACTCTGGATGAAGATTGCGAATTTCTTACAAGTACCACCAATTCCACCTGGAACACGTTAAAGTCCAAGTACCCACTACGCAATCTTTTAGTGAGCTGTACTATATTACTACCAGGTCACCCTCCTAAAGAACCTATCAAATCAACCAGTCTATTCGTTATTCATATTAATTCTTTTCCGCTCGCTACCTCTACTCTCTATCCCTCTCTCTCTTTTTTTAACGCTTGTTAGATTCATTACTCTAGCACAATATCAAACCCCAATCTATATCTCCCCCCTCACGATCGTTCTAGACGTTTGCGCCGCGCCGCGCTGCAGATCTCCACGATATTTCTATCGCTTAATATCAGCTTAATATCAACAACCGCCAGCGAAAAATTTCACCAAGGCAGCATCCACAACCGCACGCGCCGTTGTCTCCTCAAATTCACTTACACGCAGTTCATCCTGTCACTTTGCGCCGCCTCCGTAGCAAGGTCACCTTAGCGAACAATCTCTCTCGAGTTCGCATGCCTTTGCTCGAGCATTAGCCAAATTTCATAAAAGAATTCCATTATAGGCCTATTTTGCAAATCCGTTGGTATCGCTGTCTTGCGACAGCGTCTGTTTGAGTCTTTTCCAGATGTTTCGCCAGAGGTAAGTTATGCTTAATATGTCATGCTCCAACCATGACCAGCCCTTGCATGTGTCCCGGTGGGTTGTTGCGGAAACAAGACGATGATCTCGTTGATGCCTTATGCCTTAAGCCCCCATGTTTATTTTATATGCGACAACTCGCAATCCTCCCTCTGCTTTGCTAACCATGCCCACGCATAATCCAGGACGAGTTCACAAAAGCCTGGCGATGAATTGCTTGCCAATTTCCGACAACAGTTCCCCGAGATCGCGTCGGTAGCCTCGTCTTCGGCACCGGGAGCGCCAGCGCCAAACACTGTAACTGCTGACAACTCGGTTCTTGTTCCACCGGGTCAAGAACAGTATGTTGTAATTTATTTCAGACTCAATCCCTTTCCAATCTGAGATTTTTATTTTTATTTATTTATTTATTTATTTACGATAGCCTCTTGCATTCTCATTGTGAGGTGGTGCAAGCGCATCTTGGAGCTTTCGACGAGTTGACCAAGTCTTTTGAGCGCGGGGTACTCCGCGATCCCAGTTCGATCACAACTTGAGCATTAACACGCATGATCCTACTTACTAGGGGGGTAGCGGAAGAAAACCAGTCAGATGAAATAAACGGATAAAGCTAACCCTCATACCATTTCTAGACATCCACCTACAAGTCAAGATGTGTTCCGTGATCAGGATCCTACACCGCGAGCTTCAGGTGCGGAGTGGAGATTTACCCCTTCGCTGTTAGATCCCAATTCTTTCTCCTTTAGCACATTCGCAAACCAACCGCCGGGTTACTACACACCCACTCCTGGTGGTACCAATACACTTTACCATCCGCAAGCAGGTGACTTGCATACGCCTTCGATGGGTCTAGGAATGGGCCTTGGAACTCCGCTGTCGCTGCCTACTACCGAGGGCGCCATACAGGCTGGCCCAGCTCTAATGGACCTCACTCAGTTTCATCACGGCATGCCGCCGCATCAATTTCCGCAACCTTTCAATCCGTTTATTCAGCCGACTCCTCCTCAGCCTGCGTTCGCACCTTCGTCATTTGTGCACCAGGACACCGGCTACGAGACGATGGACCATGACGGATCACCCCTCGACTCCGATAGCCATGAGGAACATATAGGTTCCATGGACGCGACATTCCACTCGCAATCTCCGCCCAATGTGATCGGATTCCAGCACAGGCAGTTTGGCGCTCCAATAACTCATCTGCTACCTCCTTCAGCTGACAAGTTTCGTTTCCATTCGACCTTAAACGCGCCAACGGCGATGATTAGGCATGCGGACGAGATCCCAGTAACATACTTGAACAAAGGACAGGCTTACTCGTTAGCAGTAGTGGACACTTCGGCAAGTATGCCCATTATTCCCGGTACAAAGTATCGAACGTTCGTGCGTATCTCCTTCGAAGACGATCAACAGCGACAAAAGCCTGGTGTCTGTTGGAGTTTATGGAAAGAAGGCCGAGGGACCAACGAGGCACACCAACGAGGTGGGAAGCTACAGGCAGTCGAGTATGTCGAAGCCGGACAGCCAGCTGAAGGTGACGATAAGCGAACCCGTATCGAGCTGGAGACGGCTTCCTTCGACGGATTCTCGGTCGTCTGGACCCCGGGTGTTAACGGTGCAGCGGAATGCAGCATCGCAGTTCGCTTTAACTTCCTCTCGACTGACTTCAGTCATTCTAAGGGTGTCAAGGGCATACCAGTAAGGTTATGTGCCAAGACAAGTATTGTATCAGCAACGGACTCATCCCCCTTGTCGGACCCGACGTTTGAAATTTGCTATTGTAAAGTTAAGCTATTTAGGGATCACGGAGCAGAACGAAAACTTTCCAATGACGTTGCGCACGTTAAAAAGACAATTGACAAACTCAAGCAACAGATTGCTCAAGCAGAAAGTGGGGCGAAAGACTTCGGGAAACGCAAACGAGGTGGCGGCTCGCACGTCAAGGGCCAAGATCACCAACGTCCAGGGAAAGCCCCGAAGCATAAAAGGACTTGGTCAATGTCATCAACTAGCTCCGCGGGCGGAGGCGGTGGGAACACACGACCCTCTCTCGAAGACGACCTGCACTTCAAGCTTCAGACGCTCCAGGATATGTTCACAAGCACGCGGCCCGTGAGCATTTTGTACTTACGCGGTGACGATTTAGATGACCCGGATTTGCACCCGGTAAGCCTCCCCGGGGAACCAACAGATCTTACCAAAGTCGACCCTAAGGACGCCGCTGCATGGCAAATCAGAAGTGCAAGAAGCTCGATAGCTGGATCTTCCCTTGTGTCTCCTTCGCCTAGTTCCATGTCCTTGCATTCACAGTCAGCCAACCCTAGTCAATGGAACGATTTCCAAGGTAGCGGTGAGCCGTCCGCCTCTCGGAGAACGTCTGAGATGCCAGTGAAAATTCCCAGAACAGACGACGATGGGAACTTGAGTGGTTGGATAGAAGCACTTGGAGTTGATCCGTCTTACAAGCCACCGACCGAGAAACCTATTAAACCCATCGCCTGTTTCTACGTTGCAAGACGAAACCGATCCGAGCCCGAGAGACGCGAACTCCACCGAGCGGTTTACCTAACTCAAAGAACAATATCGGAATTTGTGTCGCGGATTTCAGCCAAGTGGGCCATCGACCCATCCGCCGTTGTGCGGGTTATCCGTGTCCTCGAAAGTGGGCTGGAAGTAGAAGTAGATGATGACGTGATCCAGGCTTTATCTGAAGGTCAGGACATGACGCTGGAAGTTGCCGAGGTCGACCGAAGTGTACCTCAACCGAAGCGGGAATGGGAGATGATGGCCGTCGATGCCCCTGAGGGCGACAGGAACTCTACCCACAGTGCGTTTCGTACAACGACAGGTTTCGAACTGCGACTTACATTCTAATTTCTACGGGTGTTGATGGACTTATGATGGGGAGTTTATTATTATTACTTTCGATGATTATACACTGGGGCGGGAAGACAGTCCTGGAACCGGTCTACGCCATCTTATTTGTTAACGAACATGAATACTTATACCCCAACGAACAAACGGCGGAATTTTGATTTACTATATATGGCGTTCGAACGGCACATCAAGAGATACCATGTCCTATTTTTTGGGGCAGTTCTGTTTCTATTCGATCCCTCTGTTGTGACGGACCGACGTTCGGGTCTTTTTAGACTGATGATGCCCATATAAATTAGAGAAGATACGGCCTTGTATTATCTATCTATTCGAGTTTAGGCGCAACCAGAACGCTATCTTGGACATATTTTCTTGGTCATGGAATATACCCAGTTGGATCATATTTATATTTATATATATTTATTTATTTATACACGCAGCCTTTTATTTTATTTTTGAAGCCAAGGCGCGCCGGAAATACCGAAAGATCATCGGGTCAATTAGGACGCCCGGGAGATACTCTGTTTGCAGAGCAAGATGTTTTGTAGTTTGTTACACAAAATGTTGCATTTCCAACTGTTATATACTATTTTTCTTCTATTCTATCTTACCCTTTTTTCATACGGAAAGCAGTCCTGAGAAGTTTATGGAATAATGAGAAGGTATTTAATGGGAGATGATGATACAGGACTCCATGTGTACGACTTAATCATCATATTTTTTATTATTTAGTTATTATAATGTATTTATTTTGTATGTACAAGAACACGAGCAAGTACATTTGGCATTTGTATTACTTTTTATCCTTGAGGCATTAGGTAGGTACTATATGCACTAAACACTTGGCAATCCAAAAGCTCGCGTGTTTCTGGATGCTTTCTTTTTGGCCCTATTATAAGGCTAAGTTTTAGATACCTTAACTACATCTTTTGCAGCCCTTGTTCGATGCCGTTTTACCTAACTAAGTTTAGCTAGATGACGACGCTTTAATCTCCCGAGAATCGCCAATCTGCCTGCGACGACGATCTCGATCGGTATTCTATCTAATTTCGCGCTATATTTTCCTTTATGTAGGACTCTCCTCACTTTACCGCGATGCCCCTTCAAACAATCTTTTCATCAAACTTTTTCTTCAGCGCCGAAGCATCGTGAAAACTTTAATTGACGGAACCTTGAAGGTTTACCCCTTACCTTGTCTCTTTTTTTCTTTTTTCTTTTTTTCTTTTTTATACTTATCCTTGCCTATGGTCACATTGCATTTGAAAGGGCTGAGGCCTAGATCATTTTGGGCTCTTGGGAGGCTTATTAAGACGTGCTGTAACAATATCCATGTCCGCCGTCTAAGTGATAAGTGAGCAGCCCGGGAGTAGGTACATTTGCATTGCTTACCAGCCTATCGAGACTCTACGGTAAAAAGGACGGCATAATTATCGAAGTGTCAAAAGTTATGAACCAGAGATTTGCATAGACTTAGGCTATTTGATACACGATACTTGAAGGTTTTGAATGTACTATAGGGATGGGCATTGTTATGCCTACCAAGTACGTTCCTTATGTGTTTATCGTGCCATTACCACATGTACCTTACATGTAGTTAATGCGGGTAATCCATACAAGTACCTATTCTAACATGGATTTTTATTGTGTTTCAGGACGGGTTTTTTTTATAAAAAAAAAAAATGCATCACTACGTTCGCCTAACCATAGCATCAGCACAACGAGATTCAGATAATCGAAGCATACCTACCAGCTACCCGCTAGCATCTTCGAGAATTATGGGCTCTAGTGCTTCTAGTGCTTCTAGTGGCCGAACGTGGTATCCTAGGTCTGCTAGGTACAACCATAGGGGATATGTTACGCTTTTAAGGTACCTGGAGCATTTAGTCCGCGCCCCACAAGGCACGCGGAACTCCGGCTCCAAGACGCCGGGTTCTACGCATCCTGCAACTGCTGTAACCTTTTGCAACCTTTTGTAACCTCTGCAGGTGATTTGGATCCTTTTCATCTCTCTAATCTGTAATCATTACCGCTTAACCCCCTCCTATTAAAACATCAGACCGGGGTTATTTCCCCAAATCGAAACATTCTCCCCTCCAAATCGCAAACAAATAATGGACATGGGATTAGAAAAACAAAATATCGACGATGGTTCTTCATTACAGGATCATTCATTTTAAACTCGAAGCGCGCCCTCCGCTCTGTCGTAGTAGTTTAGCAACTAACCATAACTAGATACTTCTCACGCAATCTTATGTTTTTAATGCGTTCCTCGGAGATCGCTGCCAGCTCTTCTTTTTTAGCATTTCTACTCTTGGTGTGGGGGCGAGAATCTATAATCTCGGGCAAAGGAAACAAATGAGGGATGATGAAAATGCGGATGGGGATCGCGATGGAATTGAAAATGGTGATGGCGATGGTGACGATATTGAGCGACCCGACAAGCGTCATTTCTCGTCAGGACGTGAAGCAATTGATCCACTAATCAACCCGTCAACAAATCAGCAATACGGTCGGCTTTCCAATCAAAAGAGACATGCCTTCATTTTATTTTGTTTTATTTTTTACTCACGTCCGTTTATTCCCTTACCGCCTCATTATCCATATATACATGCCATTTCTCCGACGTGGCAGCGCCGGAACGCAGATTTGGTGCCAGATTCGGTGCTTATCCCTGGCAGCCTATCGTCGGTTATGAACTGACGTTGGAATAAATACCTATTGACTCAAAAGCCACAAATAATGATCGACGGCTGGGTTGAATTGGGGCAGTGCAGATTCGCCTTGCTGTGGCGAGTGGTTTGCGCGTTCCCGCATATTGTACCACCTTGATATGCGGCTGTATAGCTGTCTTATGTTACTGGTGCCCAAGCGGACCGGGGGTGGGTTAAGGGGATAAGGAACAAAAGACGGGGTTGTTCTACCGATGATCCTGTGGTACATGGCTTCAAAGTTATTGGAACAAGTGATACCTAACCGTCGGGTATGTGGTACTTGGTTACGGCGAAGACATTTGTCCCCGCGCTTATAAGACATCAGGTTGCGAAAGCGACCTATCGAGACATAACCGAACTTATTACTCGGTGTTCACAGCTTTATGAGAACCCTCAGACACGACGCAGGGACGAGACTCTTCAGCTTACGTCTAGTTATTTTTGTTCCATCGAGAGAGATCAACGTTGATATCCGTAAGCCCACTTTATGGTTATCGTCACCTACGAGCTTTGAATTTTGCGTGAGAAGACTTTACTAACATAGCATCTCTTCGCCGTATAACTCTACTCTACCTCTTTAGGCGTCTTACTTACTAACACTAACATCGGTTTTATACTTACCTACATTCTCCAACTGTAAACCCGACCAACGGGTTCAACTGTCTCGGACGGTTGGTAAGCCATTAGAAATCCAAAATGGCGCCGATGGCGTTGGATCTCGGAGACCGCGTTTTCATTGTGCTACTTACCTCTAAAGTAAGGTACTCTTGGGAATTTATTAGAAACCGAAACAAATAAATTCAGCATTCAGTATTGCGCCCTATCGTCCGTGCGACTGACCATGCGGAAGAAATAAATGGGTCAAAGTGAGATTTATGGTCGCATCACTATGTAAACCCTAGACGCCATTCAGACAAGAGCTATCACGTTAGTAGGCCCTGGTGGGAGGGCTTTTTAGCGCCATCCTCTGTAATCTCAGCGTATCGCACCGCATTACAGCGGGTTTAATTATCGGGAAGTATCAGCTGGCGTTTACTGCAATAGGTACATCCGGTGCCGAAGTTAGACCCCTGGAGTTGCAGCTAAAAACATTCGTTGTAGCGCGTGGGAACGGAAAACAGTACCGTTACAGCGTGTGATTTGGGGTTCATTGGGTCCTGCATATGCACCTGTGACGCGCTGCGAGCTAGACCCCAGTCCATTAACAAAATGGCCAGTTTAGTAGTTGAAGTACCGGTACTTACAGTAACAATCGTGCCCAGGGTGGCTCACTCGCCACAGTCCTTCTAGATCTTCTGGACCTACGGGAGGCTTGACCCCCCGACAACATCTCCCGGACACACCGCGAATCCGGGTCTAGCACGCCGGAGCCGACCGGTGGCGGAAACTAAGCAAGCGAGGGAGAACTTTCCAATTCTGTCATTGTTCAAAGGGTCGGCAACCGCGCATTGTTCGCATATCGTACTGGCACCAATGCAAGCGAACCTCGGTTATCTTCTATTCGGTATTATAGTTTATCGACTAGTGGTCATACGCCTACGCGACTTTCTGGGGAACATGAAATATTTACTAACGATTCTCAACGACAGCCCGATCTAGACAACGTAAGGAGGCCTCCTTAATACCACGTGGAGTCACAATCTTCGACATCTGCATGTCTCATCTAGAACCTGACCCAATAATATCTCAGAGAGACACTCATTTCAGCTTGCCAGGGAGGCCGAGTTGTGGAAGCGAAGTAATCCTTATCACCGGGAGATTATCTATCCGGCATAATTTTGCAGAATACCCTAACAACTGCATTCCACGGCTCGCTGCGGTCCCTGCAGGAACAACGGCCACTATTAAACGACCGTTGTAAGTTCCGCAACCAATCACAATTCCAAAGAGACTCGCCAAGTGAGTAACCCGGTCCAGAGGACAATGAAAAATATTTATCCCAGAGCTTGCTATCGCCACAAGAACACCTAGTATAAGATGATGAGCCACATGTTATTGTGTCACGCCCTGGGGTAGTTCCCTCTTTTGGCGATGCCGGTGCGACGAGAAGAGACATAAATTCAAACACTAGCCGCATCACCTCGACGCAATAGGATAGTCAAAGGGTGAGTATTGAAGGATGATCACTGTCTAAGACATATAATGTTGCCACTTCTAAGCCACAGGCCCGAGAGACTTCCTAGCCGAAGCAGGGAACTGAAATGGCCAATGACAAGGCTCTATCGAGTAAGAAACTTTCCTCATCCGGCAGTCACCCGCATTCGCCACATACACCCTAAGTAGATTGTTTGAAAGGGGCAGAGACTATCTACTAGAAACGATGCTACGTCGAGTATTATCCCTAATGCCTTAATGGGCGCTCACCGACAATAAATTACCCTTACGCATGATCCCTGAGTTGACAACGGTGCCACAGCTTGCCACGACGACCGCGGTGATACGCCGATAGAAACGAATCGCGATCCCACGGGCAGGATTGGGTCAAGCCTCACCACACATAAAGCAGCAGCGGGGGGTTGTTTGCTTCATTGGGCAACGTTGCTAGAGGATCTTCAATATCTGACGACAGAGTGGCTAGTGAGGTAGCGTGACGGCGGTGAGCTAAAGCCGCAGAGATCTGCGGGCCGGTTACCATTTCGGGACGGGATAAAGACCGAGAGACCTCCGGCACTTATTAGTCCGAGGCCGGCCCTCGACAGATAAGCGAGCGTCAACATCTGGAAGAAGCTGATGGGATGATGAATCTACGGGCTTTAGCCCTCGTGGTATCATATCCCGAGATTATTGCGATATGACGGAATATTCGTCAATGGTAGCACTAGCCGTCAATCATGACGAGAATTTTACCCAGCTCGACAAGACTCTAACCTAGGTTATACTGTTTGGCTGTTAAAACCCATGGAGACTCCCCTTGTACAAGTGCAAAACCCGCTAACTAGCGCGTTTATGTGCACGTCGCAAAAGGTAAAGAGTACGTAACAAATGGTCTATTTATATCCGGTTTAGTTTCTAACGAGATTAGACGCTTATCTCCTGAATTCCATTCTGTACAAAGTACGTAAGTTTCGAAAACCGTAGCCCGGGTATGTCGGGGATGTGGTCGCGAAACCTCCAGGTGACGTCATAGCCGGCCGGTATACTAGGGGAGACCACCACGAGCGCTGGGTCAAATGACGACGGGACATCGCGGGGATTTACCCTGTAGGTTATTAGGCGGACGTTCATGCAAAATACGGCATCGGAATTCGACCGCTAGGTGGATCGGGTTTAAGCACGCTACGACGGCTCTAAAGTTCTTGGCGCTCTCGTGAGGTTCGCTAAAACGCTGAAACGTGAAGCTTGAGTTAGTTGGCTTTAGGTATACCCGGTAGGGTTGGGATAGGGTATTGACAAGCTTTAGGGGGGATTACTAGATTTTGTTAACGTCTTACTGTGGGAATTTATGAGACGCATTATAGCGTTAATGGGGTCGTTCAGTTCATGCGACTTCACGATAAGTTTCATAGGAATATCAGAATGACGCTTACCCAAGGTCGATATTTCTTCAGTCGCCGTCTTGATTCTTGAACCGCAATTTTTCTATTAGCTCCAGGTAAGGGGTATATATGATACAAATATTCAAAACAACCCTTGATCTTGTAAACGATTGAAATATATCTTTAAATATGGTGTTATGTTGAAAAATGTATTACTTTCCGCTCCATATCTTATCCATATTCTGGGTTTTGGTTACTGGAAATTAAGGTCGATATAAATGTGCTATCCGAGGGGTTCCAAACCAGATATGTAGCACGGCCTTTACGAAAGCAATCTTCTACGCCGTGAATTGAGTAGGGCGTTTACTTACGGGCAGACAAATTGGATGGATCATCGCCCGTGTCGGGTGGTAAGCTCCCTCTTGTTAATAACCTATCCTCTATATAATTCTTTCATGGTATTATTAGATTAGCGAATTAGTACAGAGGAATGAGATCTATCGATTCTTCGTTGGGAGCAGAATGAACTAACCGCCGAGACGTATAGTAGGACCATTGACGCCCGTTGAAGACTCGAAAATTTCGTTCAAAGGTCGATGCATCTGCCCATGGAACCATCAAAATACCCAAGCAAATGAGCCGATTATAAGCCACGCCCAGGGACCCCCAGTGATAATCTAAAGAATTAGCCATAGGGATCAAAGCTGTACCAACGACTGGATCGCAACTGTTATCGGCGGTATAGACGTAAACAAAACAGTGATAGTGCCAAATAAGCTCATGGCGAGGATCGATAGCGCGGCAGCTCGCGGGTCGGTACGCAGAAGCAATGCGGCTGCAATAGCAGAAGAGTTGGCGCCAAGCGTTACGCCGCGAGTAACATAGTCATCTGTGCAAGTGGGATGATTAGTTATAATTCATAGCAATGATCTCCGGCTATAAACGCACAAGGAAAACTAGGATGTATAATCTAAAAATAGGGGGCATTTACCTTGTGGAATCTTTAGTAACGCTAGCATGCGCTCACCAACCAGTACTCCAACGATGCCACTCATGATAGCCAACGCTGCCACGGTATTCAGATCACCGCCCAAGTTAGCCGTGGCCGGTACGGCAAGAGCCAGCGTAAGGCTGCGGGCCGCAAACGCAAGACTACGGCGGGCGCTGATACCGACAGCATAGCAAATATACGGGTATGCGAAGAGCGAGCCGATTGAGATGGCCACGTTAGGGATAATAATCGAAGGAAAGTGCTGTTTTAGTTCTCTCCTGTACTTGTACACAGGTAATGCAAACGATACAATACTGGCATCCAGCACGCTAGCGAATAAATTACCTGCCCCGGGGAGGCCATGACTACCGCTCCAGAGCTCCGTGTATCCAACGCCTGTCTTATACAGGGCAAGGGTAGACGGCAGACTATCACCCTTGATAAGTCCGAGCACCCAGATCCCCAGGACCGTGAGTAAAGAGGATACCAGCACGGGGTGTAGATATCGTCTCCAATTTTCCGGGAGAGACATGGCCAGGAAGTAGGTCAGGACGTTGAAGCTGAGGTGCATAGGCATCGCATACCCGGCCGCATAGTATACCGGGACCCCCACGAATAGGAAGATCACGCTCCAGATCAGAAGGTCGAGTCTTGTGGTGATGATCGCGGCCCACCGGTCTGATCGAGACGGGGGTATAGGCGCTTGGGGTGGTAGACTGGGACGGTCGGTGTCGCTGTCTACGAGGGTGCGGCTGGATTGCGAGTCATCTGCGTCCCGAGATGGGAGGGGACGCTGCAAGTCCACCTCCTCGGACTGGGGGATTGAGCCGGCCCCGTGCGCGAGTGTGGTTGTCATGGGTATCTCTTCGTTGCTGGGGCTAAGCTCCTCTGCGCGTTCCGTCATGGCCCGTTTTGAAGACCCGAAGACAAGTTGCAGGGCCCGGGTCATGTACGCGGCGAGAGCCATCATTACGAGGAACCCAATAACTGAGTATAGTTAGTGGATTCAACCCTGACATTTCCGGTGCTTCTTTTTGGCTACCCACCAAAGATTGCGATTATCTTGAGTACCTCAATCCCCCCTATCGACGGGCTCAGGGGTAACAAGACGAACGAAGGCGTGAATAAGACATTGATCCATCGTAGCGCCCATCCGCCCTAACAGGAAGGTCAGACACACAACCATCTGCGAAGATGTGCAGCGAAGCAAGTTACCGGGATCTCAATAACAGCAGTGATGCGCTTCGTCCGATGCTCGCCAAGGGACTGTTCAGACAACAAGAGCGCCGCAAAAAGAATAATGAGACAAGCTACGGACGACGGGAAAGGCACAGACCCAAGACCGAATAGCTTGTTGACCCCAAAACAGGCCAGAAGCATCAGAATTATGCCAAAAGGCACGTAGAGCCACGATTGCACGATGTTACCCCGGGAGTACCGGAATGCCTACAAAAAGTCGTTCGATTAGCATCGTACCGCATAATCAATTAGGGGAAGATTTACGATGATCATACAAGCTGTACAGTAGGCAGTAAATCGTCGAGGATGCGTTTGCGTTCAGCTGCCATGGTAGAATTACCATTAGAATAAGTTTTTTTAAAAATAAATAAAAATACCGATTTAGAAGGTAGGGAACATATGATAGTTATGATGAAGTTATCAGTTATTCGGGGACTTTGTAGGTTGTTGTTATATGTAAAGACGACGCAAATATGACCGAGGCAAGAATATTATTAATACGGGGGACAATCTAATTGTCAGAAAGAAAAAGAAAAAGAAAACCACTAAACCACTAAACCACTAAACTAATAAACTAATAACTAAGCCACAATTTTCATCCTTTATCTTCTTCCCGCACCGCCGATCTCGGCCCACTCACTGAATCATAGGTACCTAATCTAATCATCTATCATTCTTTCGGGGCTTTTTCTTTTTTGCTTCGGACTACCGGTTCGGAAATGCCATCCCTCTATGTAAATGCCGGTTGATGTCGGCTCCGTAGGCCCATTAAGTATCCGTAGCATAAAAACATAAAACATAAAACGTAAAAAAGAAAAAAAAAAAGAAAAAATCATCGCAAAGTCAACGCGAAAACTTCTTGCCTGGTCCTAATAATAATATCCATCCCATCTCTCGGCAGACGGGGAAATAGGGGGGTGGTGCAATGTGCACGGGGGCTTACGCACTCGGCGTTAAGGGCGTCGGTAAAAACAATAACAACAACGACGACGACGACGACGACCCAAGCGAGAAACCGGAAATCGATACGATTCTCGCATATATCAAGCCCGCAACGTTCTTAAGAGGTACGTTGTTTCTTGCTGAGCGGCTCTTCATCCACTTTGTTGGCTGCTTTGGACTTTCGCTTCTTAGGCCATGGTTCTTCTGGTTTATAACAGACGACGACCTTCAGCTTGGGTTCTCGGAACGGGAACGGGGGGTGTACATTTCTCAAGTCGTCCCATATCTCCCTGACCTCTGCGTAGGTTTTCCATATGTCTTCATGGGGTCTTAGGATTCGAGTGTCCTGTTCTCGTACCTCGTAGTAGCAGTAATCCCGGTCCTCGAAAGTGTCGAGGCCTTCTCGCAGAGCGATGTCTGTAAGCCGTACATGTCAGTTAGCGTATTCTTTACATAGTGGAGGAAGATATATACTCTTCCTCGTGAGTTAAAACGGGAAGCACATACCTCGGAATTCGTAGAAGGTTTTCTTGATTTCGTCGTTATACCACGTGCGTGGCACCTTCTGGGGCATATATACGATCGTTCCGCGGGGGTCTATCTTCTTTGGTATCGGGCACGGAGGAAGGGGTCTGACGGTGTCCCGATTTAGTCTGACTAGGAAGTAGAAGGCCTCTATGTCTTTGAAGTATGTGATGAAGAATTGTACGGCCAGAGGGCACATCGGATAGTACTTGTGGAGGTTACGGTGACATAAACATTTGAAGGCTTGAAGGTTTAGGGCAGATGGAATCGCCCTTGTGAAATGTACGCCAACCCGCTTGAGATTGGACACCTCCGGTAGCATTAGTCCTGGGGTTCCTCTTGCTCCTCTGATGAATAGGCCATTTGTACGAAAAAGGACGAGCTCATTTTCCGTATCGATCAACCTGGCAGCGATCACCGTGCGTGTATCACCTCTGACAATCCAACTGTTCATTCTTTCTTTCCGGCCGACATCTTCTGAGTATCCATCGACCCTAGCATTTTTCTGGCGTAGTCTCCACGTTGAGGAATCGGCCAAAGCCATACCCAAAATCTTGATATTAACATTGCGAATCGCCGACCCCAACCCACTTCCCGGTTCCATCGTGAACCAATGAACACCGTTGGTGGTAAGATGTGCCTCGCGCCAGATCTTAATTTTCAGCTCTGGAGGTAGTTTCCTATACCCTGGGAATGCCAGAGGCATTTCTTTTTCTTCTTCCTGATCTGAAGCAGACTCAGGTTCCGGAGGGGGGGTTTGTTTGCGCTTGCCAAGTGTGTTTGACCTCTATTGGTAGTTAGATTAATATATGTTGACAATAAGTTCTAATTATAATAGACTTGGGTGAATGGGAATACAAACCATGAGCGGCGGGAAGCGCATTGAGCGCAGTTTGTGCGTTGCGTACATTGCGTATATTGCGTATGAGGAGGTGGCTAGCGGGAAGTGCGATTGATAGTCCACCGAAGCGCTGGGTACGGGCAGCGCACAAGATAGTCAGCGATAGAAACGCGACGTGACGCAATATATCAAGACTGCAGGCCAGTGCCTTTCACTGAGAATAGAATATGGGATATGGAGGAGTGGTGCAGGTGTAAGAGTGAATCCTCGTGTTTCTTTTGGCAGTGTGAAAAGTCGAGAGAGGACTATAGGGAAGGTGATGAAAGAAAGAATTGGCAACGGCGAAAGATTTCACCAATGGATAAGGTGGTGCTATGTTGCTTCTACAGCTGGACTCTTTTGCTACCAATTATTTGGTTTAAACAGAGATTCACAGCTGGAAAGCAGAGTGAAGGAGAATGCCATAAACTATCATCACTTGGCAGTGGCTTGACACTTTCCCTTGTGGTAGAGGTGGTGTAATATAAAGGAGTTGTGTATGTGAGGAAACGGACGGCGACCATTGAACAATGCGATGTTTAAATATTAAATTAGGATGTCAACAATAAAGTGTCAACAATAAAGTGTCAACAGAGTAAAGTTGGCGACTCGGTAGGTCAGTACCTTGGATGGTCAGGTGAAAAGGAGATAGGAGTGGGGCGTGAATAAGGCAGACATCCTGAGCAATTACCAATACGTGCCTTAGATACCTAAGGAAAGAACGTAATAGATAGCGATGTGGGAGTACTTTAGCTCTAGGTAGAGCACCCTGAGGGACGAATAGTCCAGTCAATGGTTCACATCTGACCCTACAGTGTGTTTAGGTGTATATCTGGGCTGGTCGACTATGGATCACTTCTCGATAAGAAATCCACCTAAGCAGGGTACACAGTAGTAAATAAATCCATGATCACGTTCCTTGAGGCATACATAAGGAAATACGAATGCTACGTTGAGAAAAATCGTCGGGCCCAAGCTATCATCTCTATTCGATTCACTTTGGAGCATCACTTTATAAGCAAGTCAGGTTATATTTGGTGAGAACACGGAATTCCAAGCATCAAAATGAGCCCCTAGATATCCGATAACCTGTAGATCTGAGTAACTAGATACATGCTAGCTAGTAAGTACACCGTGTATTTACTGCAATAAATCCACGTGAGTTCATAATACGTGACTGCCTCCTAAGGCAAAAAAACGAAACCCTCAAAATCTACTGTGTATGAATCCACGCTAATGCCTAAGCCGGATAATCCCAAACAATTCAACAAGCAATAGCAAACCCGGTCCATAACTTCCTTACTTGCTAGAGGTATGTATTGAGTATTTCATGTCATCGATGCTGTTGTTGAAGCAGCCTAGAGGATTCGTAGATTTTCTAATTTAACTCGACGAACGGCCCTGAACAAGTGCCCAGATCCTCTCAGAATTGCTTAATAAAAGTAAACTAGTCAAGATGATAATAAACTAGGGAGCAATATAAATATGTTTACTCCCGGGGATATACAATCCCAAAACAGCTCCCAGCAGAGAAGAAGTCTTCGTGGTTTTCCAGGATTACTAGCTTGGATCATCTAACCTAATCTACTCAGCCAGATCTACTATCTATTGGCATATGGCTGTCACTGTGGAGGGTAAATCCCCTTGAATCCCAATGTACGTATCAGCAGTCCCCCTTGAGCCTCAAGTTATGTATCAATATTGCGCTTGCCTATACAGCTTTGGAATAACAAGACGAAAGTGTTCGTAAGGGAAACTGTTTTTAATTTACAACTACTAGAGGAAAAAAAATTGTCTACTTTCCAATGGAGTCGTTGCCACTTCTTGAGAAACCATCTATACAAGCAGTGCAAAGTGTAAGGCATATCGAAATTTACCGTAGAAATAGCGAACCTAGCGACAGCAAACACGCAATAAGTACCTAATTCGTACCTACTGTAAACACCGCGACTGTCCATCTTGAATGGCGAGATATATAAATCTATTTCATTGCCTACGTAACGACGCGTAGCTGTAAAAGTCAAGCGTCGTTAAAGCGCTTGTCTAGTTCTACAAGGCACATGTGACCTGTAACACACCTACTAGTCATACACGTGACGTCCATTAAGCCCCCCCTTTTTTTGAGTGGTCACCCCGGCTTGGCCAAATTAAGCACCTGCAACCACGGCCAAACTCTCATAGATTGTCTTCTTTACCGCGTAGAAAGTACCACCAAGCTGCGTGGCGGGGCCGCCGTCTGTCGGCAGACCGATGCTCTCCACGTCGATACGACCTGCCGTAGTCTTTCGCACCACCACTGACCCGTCAATCAACAATGTACCTTCCCCCCTGAATTCCGCTGTATGTCCCGATTGCTGCATAGCCTTTCTTAAATCTGCTAGGCGTAGATCTCCCACGTGCAAAGGCTGCGCAGCGGACCGTGCTGCCGAAGCCATGTTGGTAGGAAGAACATCAAGCATAGGTTCGACACTTGTTTCCCCCGGGGATTCCGTCGAGTCTTCCGTCTTGAGACGTTTGCTTGCAGTCTCCTCGTCGTGGCTTGCAGCTAGTCGCTTCTGCATTGCAAGTAGCCGTCCTGTAACTGTCGCAATACTTAACCCGCGCACGCTCTGCCACTTGAGCTGCTTTACCAGTGAAGGAGCCAACTTCACTACCCAAGCGTTCGTGTCGACGCTTGCATCAATGGTCACACCGACGTTTGGCGTATATATACTAACGGAGCCTTCGGCTAAAAGCTTCTTACAATCCGAAGCTAGCGTCAAGGTTTCGCCTTCGTTCCCGCCGATAAGAATAAGCTTGCGAGGCTGGATCAAGGGGATTAACATGTGCAAACTTCGCTTGTCGTGAATGCCGCTAAGGTCAATAAAGTCGACTTCTAGCTTAACAGAGACGGTCTCCCGGTTTAGCACCAGTTTCGACGGGCCCAGACTCGTCTCATCCGGATCGTCGGGGATCCCGTCAAGCTCGTCTTCGACGAAACCATCGGATAATGCCGGCTCCGGTTCATCGGTGGCACCGCGTGTAAGATGCGGTCTCTTGGATGAACCGGGGCCTTGATTGTTATCCCACTTTCGCTTCTTCCCAACTTTCTCCTCGTCCTCATTCTTCCCCATCTGTGCCATGTCTTGTCCATCATTATCATCCCTTTCTTCTGCCCTGAGAAAATCTTCCGGCCGAATAAGCTCTCCATAATCGTCGGCACGCTTTCGACGAACCGGGTGCGGAAACATCCTATCTCGACCTTTTTTATTCCTTACGTCGAAATCATGAACACCCTTCTTCTTCAGTAAAATATTAATGCCAAGATCTTCGTCTGTCAGCGCGGCCTTCTTTCGGCTAGCCTGTCCCATTGTAGTTGCGGCGTTCAAAGCCCTGCCTTGTTGCTCATTATCGGAATCTTCAGACTCCGACTCAGACTCGGAGGCTTCATCGCCTACATCTTCGGCCGCTTCAAGCACGTTGGCGCCTCCGCTCTGTAGGGTAGTCTGAAGCTGGCGCTGCTGCGCGAGCCATTGCTGATAGATAGCGAGGTCGTTGCCTTCCAAGGGCTGTCTCTTCGCATCTATGAATTCGAGTTCGTGTGCAGTCATACCAATTGAGCCGTCGTCTGCATGCTCTTGAGCTTCCTTCCACCATGTCCAGAGAGTTCTCGCTAAGGATGGGCGTGTCTCCGAGGCCAAAGACGGATATTCCGTTAAAATGACCATGTTTTTCGGGTCTTGTGCAATCCGTTTCAGCACATCTTTTGAAAATCCCCATTCGAGCGTAGAGTCACTTGCGAGTATGACTCTGCCAGCCGTAGAATTTTCGTCAATTTCGCTACTAAACACTTTTTCCAGTTGACCTCTTCTATCCAGCAGTTTCAAAAATCTGAAGTCAAATGGACCAGCTTCTCTACCAGATTTAGCGCCGTCTGTCGTACCATTTACTCGTCTAGAGCCGTCAACAACGGCCTCAAACTCGCGAACAATACCGTCGTCCATCCATTCAAGCATACTGCGTGCGTATCTCATAGTACTGTGAATGTTACGGCCCGCAAGGTAGAGCCTGGCGGATTTAAGTTGACCGTCGCCTGTTGCCGCATCCGCTCGCCACGCATGATCCATCAAATAAGCCAACTCCAAAACACGGGCGCTCGAGTCGATAGGTATTAGAACGGTCCCACCTCTCGAAGTGCAAGCCTTGACCTTATTTAATAATTGTTCGTCTCGCTTACTACGGCCTCCGGCTATAGACGTCTTCTCGCCTCCTCTACTACTACACACCAAAGCGGTCGGCTTCCGTAGTTGTTCGATAATTTCGGCGCCTCCGCCTCCCGCACCACCCAACCAAGCCGCTCCTGCAAACACATTTTCACGTCCTTGGTTCCAGTCTACGGCATATACGATGGATTCCAACCCATGTTGTATATGCCATATGGTACCTCCGAGGGTTCGACCCGAGTTATACGCTGTGATTGTCAAGCCGTTCAAGGGAGGAGAAAAGGGGGAGCCAAGTGGTTGGTGTGGCTGGGAGTACTTTAGAGGATGTATCAAGGAGAAATATGTCGCAATCTCTTCGGGGGTGGGGGCCTGGAGGAGTATATCGGAGGAGGACTGTTGGGCTGCATATGAGACCTCGTCCAGTGAGGTAGGAGATATCGTAGTGGCGACGATAGGAGTAGAGGCGTAAAGATCCTGAAGCAAGGTGCGACCTAAGGCGATGACGGGAGATGTCGCATATACTGGAATCGCAGTAAAACGGGGGAAATGTTTACAACAGTGCGCAAAGGCGGCAATATGGCTTGTCGTGGCATGCGTCAGAAGAATTAGGGACAACGTAGGCACTTGTCTATAAGATATTATCAGTTAGTGAGATCATGACCAGTATAGATATCGAGGTCCATCGCGGCATTGGGATTTTAGGGAAGGTTATCGTACTTTTCTAATTCTTTTAACTTGGCGACGTCGAAGGACTCATCCCAGCCGACGTCAACCAAGACCTTAATGCCTCCATCTAGTTCAAGGATAGATTGCGACGCGGCTGATTCTGATAGCGCTCCCTGTAATGAGCTAAAGGTAAACATGACTACGTCATCGTATTTGGAGACCTAAGAGACTGATTCTCTAGCACGGTTAGTTACCCGGATAATTGATGGACTATTTGTGATATGTAAGTTTGCGCCAATCCGGGAAAACGCTGAAAAGGTTGTTGTGGATGTAAAGAGCAAAAGGAAGATTGGAAACGCTTTTGGAACTTAGGTTTGCTTTGAATTCGCGGTAACCTAGGTAGGTACTACGTTAATTAGCTGGCGTTACCTAAGCAGCTGCTAAAGCTTGCAGCTTATTGCCTAACTTGTCTGGTAGTTGAGCTAAGCTGTATTTGGAAGTATTCGTCTTGAGCGTTAGCGCTACGCGTCAAGAAGTCACGCCAATAGGAGAGCAGGTGCAGCTTTATAAGGAAGTAATAGATTGTTTAAAAAGATAAAGGCATAAAAAGGACAATTGGTTGTTAAATCATTCCTGCTACGTGGATTGTCTAAGTAGGTACCTACTTAGGTAAATATCAATAAAGCCCTTTGAGAATTATTGAGCCATTTTTTAGATAATTAATAGGAAAGTGACCAATATTAAAATTGCTATCATAACTGGCAGTTTGGTGGCGCCCTTGGGTTTACGGAACAGTCAGAGGATATCACGAACGAGAGTACATCGCCTAGGCACTTAGGTAGATGTGCAGTAAACGCAGATAGTAATCTCAAAAACTACCTAGGTATAGTTAGTCCTCCAATGAGCACTTATATACTTAGACTTAGGTAAGTACCTACCTATGGTTGTGTTAGGATATTCTACCTTTAACTTGCCTCTTGCCTCTTGCTGCTTTGCTACTTGTATTGAATTTCGAAAAGGACTTAGGTAATTAATAGGTAGGTAGGTAAGTACTTACCTAGGTTCAGAGTACGTCCCTAAATTTGAGCGAAGCTGCAGAGGTTTATTAATCTAATAACTACCTAGGTTAGGTAGTTACCCAAGTTACTCGGATAATAAGGACCTATTAAAATACCTGCCTTCGTAAAAGAATGAAAATCAATCAAACATATAAACGTTATTTCGTTAGTTAATAGAGTACTAATTAAGCTAAATACCTATTCGACGGTAAAATATTCGCCCACTTGCTTCCTTGGTTTGACAACCCCGGAGGATTGAAAGAAGCTACGGCGCGCCTAAATATAGTAGTAAGGATGCCTCTTTAGGTAAGTGGGGTTTAGTTAGTATCTGAGAGCGTCCGTGGGGGCAGGTCAACCCGACCCACGCGAAAGTTGGAAACAACAGGAGAAGTAACTAAGTAGCCATTGGAAAGGCTTTTTAAGCTAAGAAAATCATCGGAAAATCACCGGAATGTTATCGTGTCAATTCCAATAATTCGATAATTCTATCGATCTACAACCCCCTGGCTCAATTCTATGCGCCGTCCTATCTTGGCTTTTGATTTCAGATGTCGATTCTTAACTGTGTCCACATGAAACGAGACGAGACACTAGATTGAAGACGAGTCGCTAACCCCCGAATAGCTTCCCTTTCCTGTCTAATTTCGCCTCCTATTATCAATCGCCTCGTCGAGTTAACAGCTACGAGCTACAAGCTGCGAGCTGCGAGCTGCGATTACGATCATAGCTACCTGAATTGCGCCCTAGTTGACGCGTTCCCCTTTATACGAGATATACAAGATACCATGGAGCATTGCCGATCTTCATGATTTGCCGAACCCCGAAATAAAAAAAAGACCATACTACGCCTCGAGGTAACCCACATGCGACGAGGTACACAGCAATAAATTACCTACCTACATAGTCCTTGATCCTCGAAGAAATACCCGGTTAGATATCTAGCAGATATCTAGCAGCGTTCCTTCATCATGGCTGATTACTCCATGTATCACGCATTGGGGCAGGGTGAACAACTTGATCCCAATGACCCCAACCGAACGAGTCAACCTGCCCCTCCTCAATTTCAACCGCCCGTTGCCCAGAACCCTTACCAGCAAGGCGCCGCATACGCTTCTCCCGCACCCCAAAGTCAACAGTATTATGGAAGTCCCCCACCGCCAGCCCCTGGTACGCCAGGTACACCTGGATTCGCGGCTCCGCAAGATGCAGGTCTTGCCTCGCAGATGGCGGGTATGTCGTTAGGAGATGGACAACATACCGCGAGGAGAAAGAAGAAGGATCGACATGTCTTCCATTCTGTTGAGGCTCCAGCTGGCTCGTCTCAGGCCTATAATGGTATACCACCAGCAGGAACACCAGCTACGGCTTTCTTAAATGCAGACCCGTCTTTACAAACTGGTAACCAGTTTATTGGCCAACCTCTTTCGCCAAACCAATTCCCTGCGCCCGTCAATGCTCCTTTCCACCCCGCAGCCCCAGCGACTCCCGCCGAATTTGCTGCAAGAGGCGGTCATATAGATCCAGGCCATGCGCCTGCCCTCGTGCCAGCATCGGGTGGAAACCAAGTTTCGCCAGACGACATCCCAAGTGTACCAGCTTCTAGAGATGTGGCGCAACAACACTACTTGAGCAATGTATATCCAACATTCGAGCGTCATGTGCCTCCTCCTGCTACCGTCTCTTTCGTTGCCTACGATCAAGGCAATTCGTCACCCAAATTTACTCGATTAACAATGAACAGTATCCCAGCCAATGTGGAAGGCCTCAAAAGCACGGGTTTACCCCTAGGTCTTGTCTTACAACCACTGGCTCGTCTCCAGCCTGGTGAAATGGAAGTTCCTGTGCTCGATTTTGGGGATGTGGGACCGCCGAGATGTCATAGATGCCGTGCCTATATCAACCCTTTCATGATGTTTCGCTCAGGGGGCAGCAAATTCGTATGCAATCTATGCACATACCCTAACGAGACCCCTTCAGAATACTTCTGCGCGACTACGCCTCAGGGTGTGCGAGTAGATCGAGATCAGCGACCCGAGTTAACAAGAGGAACCGTGGAATTCTTGGTGCCTAAAGAATACTGGACGAAAGAGCCCACAGGTCTCCATTGGCTATTCGCAATCGACGTTACCCAAGAATCTTATAATAAGGGCTTTTTGGAAGCTTTCTGTGAAGGTATTCTTGCCGCACTGTATGCTGCCGATGATACCGACGAGACCGATGAGAGTGGTGAGCCAAAGCGGCAAATTCCAGCCGGCGCAAAAGTTGGGTTTGTCACGTATGATAAGGATATACACTTCTATAACTGCAATGTGAGTACTTGAGGATTGTACTGAAGAAAAAAAGCATGGCTAACAGCTAGATAGCCTGCTCTAGAGCAAGCACAGATGATAATTATGCCTGACATCGAAGACCCATTCGTCCCTCTTAGCGACGGACTCTTCGTCGACCCATATGAATCCAGAGCTGTTATCACGTCGTTACTGACACGGTTACCGACTCTGTTTGCTGACATAAAAAATCCAGAGCCTGCATTACTGCCAACTTTGACGTCATGCTTAGCTGCGCTGGAAAAGACGGGAGGTAAAATTGTGTGTTCGTTGTCAGCTTTACCTACATGGGGACCCGGTAGGCTTTTCATGAGAGACGACGGGAAATATCCCGGTGGCGAAATAGATAAGAAGCTTTTCTCTACCGAACATCCTGCGTGGAAGAAAGCTGCAGATAAGATGGTTGCGGCCGGAGTCGGTGTTGATTTCTTCCTGGCTGCCCCGTCCGGCGGATATTTGGATATAGCCACCATTGGTAAGTCTACACACGAGACACGATTCCATAATCGACCTAGCTAACAGCACGCTCTAAGGCCATGTCTCGTCTACGACAGGCGGAGAGACGTTCTATTACCCTAACTTTGTGGCCGGTCGCGATAATGCCAAGCTGTCCCTAGAGATTAAACATACTGTTACAAGGGAAACAGGTTATCAGGCATTAATGAAAGTTCGATGCTCCAATGGGCTTCAAATCTCCGCGTACCACGGCAACTTTATACAACACACCTTTGGGGCTGATCTCGAAATAGGTGTTATAGACGCCGACAAAGCTGTAGGTGTGACGTTCGGTTATGACGGGAAACTCGATTCGAAGCTCGATGCCCATTTCCAATCCGCCTTATTATATACGACTGCGTCGGGCCAGCGACGAGTAAGATGTTGCAACGTGATTGCTAGCGTTAGCGATAACCCAAGAGAGTGCATGAAATTCGTAGACCAAGATGCCGTCTACACGATTCTCGCCAAGGATGCCGCTTCTAAGCTCGCCTCAACTTCTAGCACTCTCAAAGATATAAGACTAGGACTAACGGAGAAAACGATAGATATACTAGCAGGATACCGCAAGAACTTTTCATCTCAGTCACACCCCCCGGGACAGCTTGTTATGCCGGAGAAACTGAAGGAGTTTTCAATGTACATGCTTGGGCTTCTTAAATGCCGGGCATTCAAAGGAGGTAATGAAACGTCCGACCGGAGAGTACACGAAATGCGCATGATTAGGTCAATAGGTGCTCCGGAACTCAGTCTCTACCTATACCCTAGAATGATTCCCATACACAACCTAAACCCAGAAGATGGGTTCCCCGATGAATCGGGCTACTTGAAAATGCCGCCAGCTATTCGCACATCTTTTAGTCGGGTCGAACCAGGCGGAGTATACTTGGTGGATAACGGACAGCAGTGTTTATTATGGTTCCATTCTCAGACCTCGCCCAACCTCCTAGCGGACCTTTTTGGGGAGGGCAAGGATAGTCTCAACCAACTCGATCCATATAGTTCTTCGTTACCGGTCCTACAGACTCACTTGAACGCACAAGTTCGGAACATAATCGAATTCCTGAAGGTCATGCGCGGTTCCAAGGCGTTGACCATCCAGTTAGCTAGACAAGGGATTGATGGAGCCGAGTATGAGTTCGCAAGAATGCTGATTGAAGATCGGAACAATGAAGCACAGAGTTACGTCGATTGGTTGGTACATATACATAAGGGTGTGCAACTTGAGGTACGTTGATTTTCTATTCTCTCTACATTACGAGAAGCTGAAGGCTCGGGAAAATTAGTTGGTGTTTTAGAAGTGGATGGAGGGCATTCACTAACATTGCTCAATGTAGTTGGCTGGGCAAAGACGAAAGGAGGGCGATGATCACGCTTCTCTAGCGTCAACGTTTCAAGGGTTGAGGCCACAGTATTGGTAGTATACCCCTGTGTCGGCAGTTATGTGTACAAATAAGCTTGATCGAACCTAAGGATTTAGTCTTGAAAGATGTATCTGACTTTAGACCGGGACTTTGAAGAAGAGTCGACTCTAATACGCAAAGTGCATACGACCATTCCCGTCTTCTGGTTCCACCGCATCGGTATCAGGTCATGCTTTTCAGAATATGGGAAGAGGCATCATCATACCTCTGCCATATGATTGGCCTGCTATCCATTGACTTCTTGTGATTCGAATGTAAATATGTGTTGCCTAACCTCCTCAGTTAAGACATGCCAATCTCTAGGTCGTCACTTATTTTATTTTCCGCAAATGCGTCTCATGAGAAACACCTGTGCGGCTTTCCTAATGCAACCGAAAAGAATCTTACTTCGGCCGAGACCCCCTGCACCTCGCCTGTGATCACAGCCGAGCAAACAACCTAGCGGAAATGAAATCTAAGACATCTGAAAATAGCCGATTACTTCAGCCCGTCTCATTGTCTAGTAACGGCCGTGAGCCCCGTTTGAACCGAACTAGATCCAGTGCCCGCGGCCGGCGATTCGAGCACCTAGGACATCGCCTCGCGGTCATTATCAATCCGAAGCTTCGTTATGTACGACCCCAAGACAGTGCATTCTTTGATTATCTCATAATTAGGATTTAACGAGTAAAGGTACTTTAAAAGGTACCGACTTACACCAGTCAGTACGGCATAGCTTTGCAGTGAACATCATCATTTTATATGCAGCTAGCCACAGTATCATTACGCGTCGAGCCCTGAATGCATAATACTATGGTAAAGAGCCTGTGGCAAATCATATCACATCCCCAAGTTTGCCGGCTGCAGTGAAACGGTGTACTTCAGCCAGCCTCGTCTTCTTGTTATTCGTCATCGTGTATTACTTCTTGTTTATACAGGTAGTTGACTTGTCAAGTCAGATGCCATTAACGTCCTATAGACCGATGATACCCACCGACGTCAAATCGCATCTTACACGTGGACACCAAACATTACATCAATGGTCCTAACTTAGATATCATGTTAAGGTGCACGCACTCCAGATCAAGAATGTTACAAAATCGACGCCAATCCACAGGGCAGTATCCGTAGAATCTTAGCTTGAATCAGTTCCTAGGCGAATGCGGTTAGTAAACGCATATTTAGACCCTCAAACCTGAACTATCTTATGGTAGGCCCGGTGAATTTAATATCAGGCACTTTCAAGACCGCCCAAACTCCCTATCATACCTACATATGATCGTCAAGTTGCTACCCACCAACAAGCACTAGCTTAGACAAAGTAACCCTTAATTGTCCGTATAATATCTTTATTATTCAAGCCAAGACACCGTAGACGCTTAAACGCTGCTCGTGATATCTATTCGCCTTCTAAAACTTGGGATATGTCCGAACCTACATCTCCGTCCTAACGCAAATAATTTTCGGATTAATCAACGTGCGTACTATAAATTCCCTTTATGGCGTAACTAAAAAGTGAATGTTTCGGTGCATTGCACTTGGATTTGGAACTATAATTCTGGGAGTCGGGAACCTACAGGGCCTCTTAGACATTGCATTCGAAGGAGTCTAAGCTATAGACATCAAATGCCGCATGTACTAATATGGGAATTACACATATATGAACGTAATCAAAAGACTACCTCGTGTTTCTAAGTATATGAATGTGAGCATCCGGGAATATGTGCCTACTACGACCGCAAGTCTGAGAGGCTGATATCCTAGCCCCTTACCGTCTCGTAGCCGGAATGCACCTCTTTTCAATCCTATGCCACTGAATAATCTGCCGGGTAACTTACACATGCCCACGAGAAAGACTCGAGCTTTCACTTTCGAGGCTCAACTCACATGAGTAAAGTACAATAAGCTCGGGCTCGCCTATCTTAGACCTGAAAGCTTCTGCGCGCATTGTTCTAGATTCAATGTAGAAAGAAAATACATGTCAGTAAGGACTAGGGTATTAGGTAGACTGCATTGGAAATTAACGTTGTGTTTTCCAAAAATTGACGCCCGAAGCTCCCCGTAATGTAACAGTACCGGATATGCATATTCCATGGCCGGGCGCCCAGCGGTGGCTGCGCGTAAATCACACGATACCCAAGGCCTAGATGATCGAACTTGCATTGCATCCCCGATCACTTACTTGCATAAGTACCTACTCGGCTAAGTTGTGAGGAATTTTTCAGGTCTCTCTAACCCGTACACTGACACATACCATTTCTAGTAGTATCTTGAGAGGCCGGTCGAAATCTAATAAGTGTGCTAGTCCCTTAGATGCATCTGGTTATAAGCCTCATGATACCGCTTTGACGGTAGGATTACGCCAAAAAAAGAAAAAAATGTTCTATCCACCCCCCACACTATTAGACCGGTCTCATTCCCATGCGAGTTTGGCGTTTGCTGACACAATAATATATGTGATATATGACCGAGGCTTGAGGAGGAGCATATGCAGTATCGAATCAGACATCGTTTCACGACCGAGCCACTTTGAGCTTGCACCGCAGTGCTAACTTATTATCCAGAATGTCCTCAAAAAGATACTAGCAGGTTCATGTGACTCGAGCTTCATTGTGGATAGTCTCTATGCGCCGCATTCCTATGGTTGTTGAGGCGCACATAGATCTCGATCGGACTTGGCCGAACTAATTATCACATGAAGGTACTCGCGGTCACAGACGAAAGGAAGCACCTCTTCTCCAGTAGCGGAGGTAGGATTCTTCGCTTCTAGAGCCATCTACGCACGCGCTTTCATATATATAGTAGACGTATATTACGAGATACAGATTGATAATACTAATAAAAACTACAACAGGATAGAAGATGGTAGAGTGGCAAATAAAATGCAATAAAGTGCAATCAGTAGGGTTTGTGATGTTCAAATAAGAGATTGTTCAAGATGATATTATGATATGTCATTATGTGATAGAAGCAGGGAGCAGAGGATAAGTGACTAGATTACATGAAAAATTGACAAAACTACCAGCTCTTTACCCTTTATATCCAGGTACCCGCGCACAGTTACTCAATTTTGAAGATCGACGGTGAAAAAAAAAAACAAAAAAAAAACAAAAAAAAACAAAAAAAACACACAACCCGCCAGCCCCTGAAATGACTTGGAATTCACAATATACCACCGGATCATCGGGTTGAATCCACCCACATGGGTTCGTATAACACTCGACGCTGTGTAATGACGTACGAGGACCCAACTTCCACGCACGTTAGAACCTCTTCTTTCCATTCACGATGTAAGCATAGAAATTCCGTATCGGGGATCCGGTCGGCTCATCACATTCTGGATTTCACTGGGGTCGAAGACGCGCGAGAATATTTCGAAATCGCTCGGCGCCGATGTAGAACTTCCACTGGAACTAGAGCCTGAGCTGGTGGAAGCCTTGGATTTGCTTTTTGAGCTGCTGGAGTGGTGGCTATGGCTGTGACCATGGCCATGCCCGTGGCCGCCCCTGCTCTTCTTGGCAATGTCGTCTAGGATCAGCTTTGCAGTGCTCTGATACTGGTCCTCAAACACGAAAGCAACATAGTCAAAGCGACCGCGGATATCCGGATCGTAGAGGAAGACGTCGCGCCAGAGCTCGGCGAGCTCCTGCGGAGGGTTGCGATGACCGTTACCCAAGCCAAAGTCCCCGATAACGACGGTCCGATGCTCGTAATAGACGCAGATGCGCAGCGCTGCGCGGATCTTGTTCCTGACCATTTCGCGCTCCAACGGGAACGCATACTTAGAGCCGCCATGGCTCAGCTTGGGCCAACGCGCCGCTGGCATCGAGACTACTGGTAGGTCGTACCATTGGTCTAGCTTCTTGTACTGGTCGTGCGGGCCGCGGAACACAACTACAAACTCAGAGTAGATACCACCTTCGGAAGGGATGGGGTAGTTACTCTCGACGTCAGATCCAGGACCGGGCGTGCTTAGTGTTGCTGAGAGGTTGCTACGTCTGCAAAGTCGTTCTTCGTACCCCACCTATAGAAGTAAGCATATAAGTATATCGTAGCCGGTATAGTGACCTAAAAGTGGGAAAACTTACTACTCCGGTCTCCCAGTCGCCTCCGGCTCTCTTATCATTCGCCGCGCATATAAATGGTATCCGAATGTGTACCTTCTCCTTCCAGTCGATGGCGAAGTCGACGGGATCCCCCGAGCAGATATCTAGATAGCACGTTAGAGTAGGGAGGGTAGATGTCATTCACGGCAAGGATATATGTACAGAATTCCGGAGGGGACGGGGAAAACCCGCTGACTGAGTTTTGAAGAGGAATCTGCGCCAACGGCTGTTGGAACAGATAGGAGTGAGTCGGCCATTGGCGGGCATACTCTGTTCTTATGGCTGGAATGTAGTGTCGCTTCGTTTCCGCCGCAACTTCGGAGGGTTTGGGCTTTGAAGAGGGCATTATGGAAGGAATCTTGGCGGTCAGATAGAGTAGCAGGGAGTGATGCGAGTCGTGTGAATCGGCATGTATGAGTGGTTAATCGGCAACGAGAATGTAATCGAGGCGGCTGGGCCTCAATATCGTTTTATATAAAAGGAGATGTGGAATATAAGAACGGGATGCAGCTGCTCCATCTACCTATATTGATACTCTCGAATAGGAAGGGGATCATATTCACGCTGAAGTATCAGGCACGTCCCGGTTAGGTCAACGGCGGGCAGAGGACGGGAAAACACTTGTGCTACCAATACAAGATGATTGCTCTCTTATCGAGTCCACTATGTCCTAGACATTGAGATGAAGTGAATTCAGACAATAGGGTAAGAGGCTCATTATCCATATTATAACCCACCTCAGCGCTCCCGCGCGCCGCCTTTACCAATACCAGGTTGGTATTCCGGTAGGCTGGGAGAATTAGACATCTGTCTCTGTGACACAACTCGACTCCCAGGTAGATGGAATCGCTGTTCCAGTCGAAGATCAGGGCGTACTGCAGATAACCGAAGTCGGACAGATCTGGTACTCCCTTCTAAGCCCGCAGCATCTTGGAGCCCCTGGCGGGCCAAACGATCCCAACGGGTGATGAACCCATGAGCCGTCTTACTGCAGTCTAGCGTTTGGGGGGGGGGGGAGTAGATGTTACAATAAACAGGGCAACTACTTTTACTTTTGCTTTTACTTTTTCTTTTCTTTGCTCATATTGACGATTGGACATGGCCTTGGCATGGGGTGGCTTCTGGAAAAGGGGCGTTAAGGATTCTAGCTTGAATTCACCAGAAAAGCAAAACTAACTAGCATTAACAAATAAACAAACACGGGAACTCCGTTTTGACGGAATCAGTGGGTATATAGAGGCAAGTTAAGAAGTACCTAAACAGTAGCGCTAAGTATTTTCTTCTATTTGCTAGAGATCGATGTGTACCTATACTTTGTGACGAGAAGTTGAAGAACACGATCTAAGCCAGGGTTATTGACGCTACTGCATCGAGAAGGTTTCCTATTAAGCACAGTTTTTAATATGATATCGTCGATGAGCTATAATAACGAGTGCTTACCTAGGTAACTCATATTATCTTTTAACTGTATCTTAAAAGTCATTACTATTAAATTGGTAATAAGCGATTATAAATGATTTGATATTATAGAGTACAGTTTTTCCGTGAAAAAATGAATGAATAAATAAAAAATAAACTAATATTTCGGAACAATGAGATGGGTCGCGTAAATCAAGTTTGGTGGAACTCGAGATAGCTTCATTAGTTAATAAAGATATGAAAGCTGTTTGAGTGTTCCAGTCGTTCAGGTGGTCCGTGCATAAAAAAAATTTAAAAAATAAAAAGAATCCGGTCGGGATAAACCTGGCTCTCCGAAAATCGACGACCTGATTTAGATTTTAATACCTAAGATATCCCGTAATTGTATTTTATTTTATTTTTTTCATATTCTTATTCTTTTTTCATATGGGAAGGACAATATCATGCAATGAATCACATAATACACAAGACTTTAATTATTATGTATCCATGATGCTCACAAGTGAATCACGATTGACTAAATTTCCCGAATATCTCATAATAACTTGTGTGAGATGAATTCTATCCTCCCGCTTCTGAGAGGAGCGTCACTTAGAACGTCACTTAGAACGCCACCTAGGATATCACTTAGAGCACCCCTGAAGTTCTCGTCACGGACAGTACCGCGCGCTTTCATTTCAACTGCTCCTACTACAATCGCTGGCTTTCTTAATTTTAAGCCGCAAGAACCTGTCTCAGATGTAAATATCAATGGTTTCGTTCGATCCGTTCGTGCACAGAAACGATATCACTTTGTCTCTCTCGGCGATGGTTCCTCTCTCGAATCGCTCCAGGCTGTAGTACCTGCTGATCAGGCCGAAGGGTACGAGATCTAGGTCTGAATCAAATTCCTTCCATATCCATCATCGCTAACGATACATTCAATAGTTTGAATACTGGGGCAGCTGTTCGATTGCATGGATCTTGGGTTCCATCTAAAGGCCGTGGACAGAGCCATGAGCTCCAAGTCGAACGAGCCGTAGTCTTAGGACCGTCTGACGCCAAGGTTCGTTCAGGTTTAGAATCCCTGGCCGTCGTGCCCCGCGTATATACGTGATATGGCTTACAATATCCTAGACGTTCCCGTTGCAAAAGAAGTACCAAACCCCAGAATACCTTAGGACCCTACCCCATCTTCGCCCGAGGATACCGTTCAACTCGGCCGTCTTGAGACTTCGCTCAGAGATTATCGCGTCTCTGATCAGGTTCTTTAGCGGTCGCGATTTTGTGCAGACTCACACGCCCATCCTTACTTCGTCGGACTGCGAGGGTGCTGGTGAAGTCTTCCGCGTATCGGCTGGTGACCCTGTCCAGTCCTCTACAGAGTCTGAGACACAAAAGTCTTTCTTCCGCCGGCCTGTATATACGACGGTGTCAGCTCAGTTGCATTTGGAAGCTCTGGCTCAGGCTCTCGGAAATGTCTGGACGTTGTCTCCAACGTTTCGCGCAGAGCAAAGTGATACTCCACGTCACCTGAGCGAGTTTTACATGCTAGAAGCAGAAATGAGTTTTGCCGATAAGCTGGACTCTGTAATGGATCTTGTTGAAGATATGCTCAGACACATCGGTACAGATCTGGCAGGATCGAGAGTTAAGGACGAGCTCTTGACACGCGTAGGTGAGAGTTCCTCAGATTTAGCTACGGCGGAGCAGGTTTCCCAACGTTGGGACGGTCTTATACGGGAAGCCTGGCCGCGCATCACATACACAGAAGCTATTGAACTACTGAAGCAGTCCGAAACACCGTTCATTCATAGTCCTACTTGGGGCAAGGACCTTGCCACCGAACATGAGAAATACATTGCTATGAAAGTAGGCAAGGGCAATAGCCCCGTGTTCGTCACCCACTACCCGCGAGACATCAAAGCTTTCTACATGAAGGCGGACGAAGAGGTATCCCACACGGCAGCATCCAGTACGACCGTCGAATGCTTTGATCTCCTCGTACCAGACTTCTGCGAGATTGCTGGTGGATCCATGCGCGAGCATCGACTGGAAAACTTACTGGAGTCTATGCGCAACCACGGCATAGCCCCGAGGCAATCCTCAGATGACAGCACCGAGTCACCGCAAACAGCCGAAAATAACCTTAACTGGTATGTCGACTTACGACGCTGGGGTTGTCCCCCTCATGGTGGCTTCGGCTTGGGTTTCGATCGGCTGATATGTTATCTCTCCGGCGTCCAAACAATACACGACACATCTGCATTCCCCCGCTGGTACGGCCGATGCGATTGTTAAACACAATACATTAGCGGGCCTGCCGTGCTCGTTAATGCTTACTTCTCTGGGATGCATTGGGAGTGTCTTGTACGACAATCGCACAACGTAATATTGATATGACTTCACACTTGCCGAACAAGCTTTGTGGCGTTCTGTTGTGCGTTGACTCGGATTTCACGAGGGCAGAATCAAAGTCTGAAGCTAGTTTTGACAGGTCCTAAGCACAACATCTGGGTCTTGTGTCGCCATATCCGCTCCCCCCTGTATAACTTGATGGAAAAGCTCGAGGGGGGATACCCCAAAGAGAATACCGATCGACTTACCCATGGGCTCTGACTTGCTGCACGACGACCAAAAAAGTCGTTCGAATAATGCCACTATTCCATTGTTGGAGGTAAGGGGTTTCAGTAGCATGTTCCCATCCAGTACTCGATACTAGATTGTAATCGTATATTTTATTCTGAGACAAGCAATATTATACAATACAGAAACGCATCTCATCTGGTAAACAAGCTCCTACCTTATGCATCAGTCTTTGAGCCATTCTAGTGCTTTGAACCTGGTGGCGATAGATCGACAGAGCTTGTCCATGGTGTTCGGCAGTTGGTGTCATTGCCTATCGCATCACAAGCACATCGTCTCCATCCCGACCGGTGAATACTGGAAAGCGTTCCGGGGAGGTACAGCAGGTGAGAGATTTTTTTTTTTTTCTCGTTCTAGTGAATGATCCACAAACGTGTAAATCTAGTCAAACATTTCCTATCAGGGGGCCAATGTCCTTTCGGGACGGCTACAGTGCGTTCCAACAATGGTATGAGCGGGATATCTTGGCGCCTGTTTTTTTATTTTGAGCCTCCAAGCTTAGTTGGTGGGTATATATCGAAATCCAACAGTTGATCATTGGTACGGCCGAAAGGGAGCAGCGTCCAGTGGTCAGGGGCAAAAATGAAAAAGAGCTCTTCCGTAGCTGGAGCACCTCACCTCGTACAACAGCGGCTCTGATGAGACACGCCTAGGCTCAAAATATCTGCGAACACCCAGATCATGACCAGTTACTGGCCTTTCCGCGACCTGACCGGTCTGTCAACAAAATTTGCCCGCTCGCTCGGCCGTTTCTACGGCGTAGCGTTCGGTTTATTACTACGCGTTACCTTTCCTTCGGCTTTGCCAGCTGTACCTACGCTATGCCGGCAAAGGACGGATTGGGGCCATATGATCGCACCCTCATTATTTAGGTCCTACTGACGTTTCATCTAATGCAAGGAATGTTGAAAAAGCAACTATCCATTGGGGGGTCACCGCTCAAAACTGTCATGATGCAGTTGGCCTTCGACGACGACACGATGTTCCCCCCTCAATTAGCCCTTAGGAATCGTTGGTTTCATCGCGATAGGATGCAGATGCAAGTAGGCAGCCTTAGCCGCTTGCCAAGAGCGAGTTCTATTTGGACAAGCTAGAGGTAGTATCGTAGTATCGAACTGCGGTGTAATTCCCGGCGCAAAGAGCAGCCGGCAGATTCTTCCCGTTTTCCTTTCGTCACATTCATTATCACCATCTCTTCCTTGCTGGTGGCGGACATCGTCAATTTACTGCATACGTGTGTGTACCTAGTGTAGTGTAGTGTAGTGTAGACCCGAGCTCGTAACCAGTAGGGAGGGGGCCTGCGTTGGAGCCTCGAATATCATACAAGAAGAACAAAAAAATAAAATAAAAAATAAAGGATGCCAAGTCGCTCCATTAGGTAACAAAGCCACTATGAGGTTTGGCGACCCGCCATCGGGAAAGGTGTTTCCTAACGAGCAGCTGATGAAGCCCTTGGCCGAAGGACTATCGAAGGGAGGACGCTTGCCTACCCGAAGAATCTCTGTGCTCCCGAGATGATTCACGTGTATCCGGGGTGCAGGATTACCTTGATCTCGTTGATACGATTGTGAACCCAGATCCTGATCAGCCCATGTTTCCACCGTGTTTCCACCCTTAGGGCCTGGGCTCGCTAGGCAATTAGCATCGGTTGAAAACGATATCACTTTGTGCTGGATAACCGTTTCTTTTCGTTACACGACCAGAAGCTTGGCATTTTCTTGACGTTTCTTGGCCACGCCCCAGATTGTCTCTTTGGATACGATATGTAGTGTACTACATATGTAGTAGACGTTAGGTACCTATTAGGGTGTTATTCGCAGGCTTATTATTAAGTACCCCCTGGTTCGCGGCGCAGATAGGGATGTGATGATGCCAAACATTTCGTTGTTCGATACATACGATACAATATAGTAGACCATAGGTGCCACACTACACCACGGCAAGCCGTGATCTCTCTGCGCCGTTTATTCAAGACGACACCTGGTCTCTTTCTCTCTCTCTCTCGTAGAAGATTAGATTTGAACGGTAGCGAGCCGGCATTTTGCGGACGTGGTCCGTATACAAGTACCTATTTTACCCCTGTGACCCACGTGTAGGTACTTTTGAGATGCGATCGCCAGCGGGCTTTTCTCCATTTCACCCATCTCACCGTTTAAATCGTTTATGCGCTCGGAAGTCAAGTTTCTGGTGGTGGCATACGATGTTCCACTTCGCGGAGATATGGGCCTTATTAGTTTAGGCTCGAGATTCCGAAGCCCGCCGATCCTAGAAACAAGAAGCCTTTGAACTAATCTAGACATAATAACTAGGTAGGCAGGTACATGATCGTAATAAGCTTGTAATAAGCTTGTAATAAGCTACCACCTGCTGTATTATCTACCGTACATAATGTACGGTTAACAATCACCAACAGTATCACCGAGGGGCCGCGTCAGCACACGACAAAGGGTAGTTATGCTGTTAGAATAAGGTGGACATGGTGGGGAACTCGACCTGCTCCAATAAGCTACGGCCATGAATTTTGCATCTGTGGGTTGTACCCTTGACTCTGCCGAGATTCTCGAGAGCAAGGTAGGCAAGGTAGGGTACAAAAAGACATGCCAAGCTCCATGACCAAGAGCTCGGCGTGGCCCCCCTCCCCTTTTGTAAGTTTTGCTATTTAAAGGGGGGGGTCACGCTAGGACAAATAGGATATGAGTGGCGTCCCCTACGACGTTTCTGATTTGATTAAGTTCCTTGTCCTTGAATTAAGCTTAAGCAGCTTTCTCCATCGTTCGGAGGGGGGTGGGTTGCATGGGTTGCATGGGGATTCGGAACTTGGTTACGGCTTGGGGGCAGAAAAAAAAAATTTGTAATAAAAGAAGATTAAGCGTAAAAGGAAGCAGATCCATTCTCTACCTACCTAGGTAATTATCGTATACTATGTATCCCATAAATTACCTACCTACAATCCGAGCAACTACCTTTACGTATCTGCGTAAGGCAATAAATCGGAGGGTTTTGTTGTTTCATTTCCTTCTTTCAAACACCTCCGAGTGTACCTCCTAATCCCGGTAACCTCCAACTCTTATAAGTGGGTTGAAAAGGAGGTGATGTTCTCAACAGGCGGATACGACGGGCGAAACAATAGTGAAAACTTCATGGTGTTGATATTAGCATCACGTCATATACTTGACATTCTTCAGTAGCCTCCTCGTCGAATATGACCAGGGATACATTCTGCCTATGTCATGTTAACTTCATACATGTGACACAAAGCCTATTCCTCGATACGGCATTGGTATTTTCCTCCTTCGCTATGAGACCAGCGACCGCTCTTCCTTGGCTCGTGCTCCTAAGGCTCTTCGCGGACATTATAGTACGAGCAATATCCTATAACTACCTAGGTTATCTATACGAAGCGTATGCATTTGCCATCGTGCCACAAGCGATACCTAAAACGGACTCATGGAGCAAATGCGAAGAGTCTGGCGGTGGGCCGCGGACAGTGTCGGCGGTCAGCCGGGCTACCAGGAGAGGACTATTGGTTGTTAGCGAGCGGCGGCGAAGCGGCGTCTGAATAAGATTATGAACCATCTGTGTGGGGTGCAAATCAGCAGCATCTGCGATCTTTTCGCCAACCGCAGAAATGCAGGCATGGAGCACGTAGTCCGGTAGTAAGTAGTATAGGTAGCGTACCCTAGGGTCTAACGTTAGGCCAGGTAGCTGAGAAGGAGAAAATATTAAGACCAATAGTAATAATAATAATGAGAAATAATAAACGATAAATAATAAATGATAAAATGATAAAATAACGATAATAATTATGGGGGCTACGATCAACAAGCGCGCTGCCGATTTTAGTACCCGTTAACAAGGCTTCGAGTCCGAACCGGACAAAGATGGAGATGAGATGGAGCTTTTTTCTTACATGTACACTTGTACTAGGTCGATTCTTGTTACCGAAGACCCTCTTCGTCGAATATCATTTTGTTATAGCGTCTCTTGGAACATATAGGACGGTTAGGATGTTAGGATGTTAGGATATTTGGACCAATTAGTATAGAAGAATTCATCTTCCCAACGGTTACATCCCGTTACACAACGCTCACACAGATGACAACATTTTAGAAGAAAGCCGTGCCGCTTTTTGTGTAATGGTCTCTCTCTTCTATCTAGCGGTCGGTCGCATTTATCCCTGGGAAGCATTACCAACTTAATGACATGCGGTAGACATGTCGCTCATGTATTAGTCCGCTTGTGCTTTGTGCCGCCAACACGCAGCAGAATTAGAAGGTATCAGCGACGGTTCAGCCAGTTTTATTGATCAACCTAGACCAGCTACTCGGTCGGATTAAACTACAATATACCCTGGATCTGAGTAATACCCGGGTTTACAAGAAATAAGATTTATGCTCATACTAACTACCTACCCAAAACTTCCCTGGCAATGGTACGATGAGCCTGTCGATATTTCCTTACCCTGCTAGCGTTGGGATTCTCGTCGTTAATTCTTTTCAGCCTTAACTTTTCCGCACACTGACTGCACTGCTTAACCTCACGTACGTCTAGTGTATACTGCCAGGTAACGGCTGGGTAACTATATGCAGCGCTTGAATCTTCAAACATATCTCCATGGGCTTAACGGCACGTGCTTTACGGCCGTCTCGGTTTCGTTTATCTACTTCCTCAGCCGCTAGGTTAGCAAGTTTCAACCAATTCCCGCCATTACGTATCCCTGCTCATGTTCTAGAAGAGACGCCAAGGACCCGTCTACTATGCATTCAGCCCGGATATGTCTGGAGAAGCTGGCTTGATATAGCGGTGCTGACTCACGACAGCGACCAGGCCAACCGAGACCATATCACTACCTGATGCATGTGTAACAGACTGGGTACCTAGGTATGTATATCAACATAACATCGCAAGGTTAGGCTTCTAGGTTAGAGACATGGTCCTGTGACAAACTTTCGCATTGATGTCAGCTTGCCATATCACTAAAAGGCTGACTCGAGAGATGCTAACCTAGGTTCTTGTTCCTTCGACGTTTCCTCCCCCCCCTGGCTACATGACCCGAATCGAACTCCCAACGAATGATTTGGGAGTCCCAGAGGTTTGGGTTAGGAGTTCCCGGGTTACCGTACCTTATTCTCCCTCTCCCAGGTTGGGTATGAACTGGCGAGCCCCTGTAGCGCAAGGCGCGGTTTTTACTTACATACCTCAGGAGGATTACGCGCTCGGGTGTTACTACCGCCATTTTTGTATTACCGCCAAGTTTGCCGTCGCGTGCCATAATATAATCAAGACCCCTTGGGTGTCACGACTCGACCAACTTGTATGTTTCTTTTTCTTCGCTAGTTATCTGCTACTTACATTAGGTATATATTATACATGCTCATACATTCTCATACACTCTCATACATTCCCACACCAAGGTGGTATGCGATGGTATACGAATCGTTTTATACGCCTCGAGGCTAATGCACTCCAGACGCAAATTGTTGCATCTGGCCACTCGCAGGTGCCATTGTCGTCATGATGTGCGTGTTCGTGTATGTTGGGTGAATCAGATCACGACGAGATATGTACAACTTGCATATTTATTGCTCTGTCACCGAGAGATCTCCTAACCCGGGTTACACTACGTTAATGGGTTAAACTAGCTCTAAAATCATACATATGATGTTTAGTTGATTTATTAACTACTCCGCGTTATATCCTCCCCGCTGTTAGACCGGGGCTGGGCATGAAGCATCGCATATGTGTGCACCTTCCTGTTTAAAGCAGCTCTCAAAGGCATAAGAGAAAAAAAAAGCAAAAAAAAAAAGGCAAAAAGGAAACAAGAGTCGATACTTCCAAACCGTCGAGCGCTCTAGTTTGACGCCAGTAAGCTGATAGACATATGTAGGTATGCATCGACTAGCCCAGAAAGGATATTATAAGAGTTCTTTTATTACAGTAGTAGGCAGTTAGATGTACGAGCAAGCGGGGTGAGATTATCATTTCTAAAATAGAAGAAAAAATATTTTAAACTCGTCCACGCGATGCGCGATCAATCGGATCAGTTGCCTAAATCAGAATAACAATAGTATCCCGAAAGCCTATGTAGCTTTCTACGGTTGCGGCGCGGGTTGAGAGTGAGAGAGAGAGAGAGAGAGAGAGTATGTGTGTGAGAGGGTGAGCGAAAACTTGGTGTCTTGACTTAGATTGGGAATCGATCCGGAACCCGAGGGGAAGGTACTGGCTAAAAAGCAACCATCATCATCTCACTCTACCCGTTGCGGGAATAAAATGGTCGAAATGTTAGATGTGACATGTAAAAAAAAGAAGAGAAAAAAGGAAAAATAATTCGAAACCCAATGGAGAAGGTGGGAAAGGAAATAAGGTAGGGTAGGATGTAGGGTAGGATGGAGTATGGAGAGATCGGAGGTTTCTTTTGACTTTTAAGCTTCGTTTGACTGTAATATATCTTGCTTGCTGTAGCTGCAGGCTGCTCGCTTTGGTGTAACTATACTCGCTTTGTCGCGTTGGCATGCCGAAGGAGGGTGGGCAGTTCATTTATTTCTATTTTTTATTGACCAACATCCCTGTTCCCCTTGGTTCGCCCTTCTACCCTTCTGCCCTTCCGCCTTTCTGCCCTCGTAACGGCGCTTCGGGCGTGGTGGAAAAGCTTAATGGTACTGACGGTTACTCTATTTATCATTTATATCTACCGGCGCCCGTTCGTGCGACCTACCTCCTTTGGTAACATACTACCTATGCGAGGAGAGTATGTGATAATGGTAACTGGGCAAGTGACCAATCGCCAACATTAGTGACTCGTTTCTACCTTCCGTCGATACGAGATTTCTATCCCACTAAGTCCATAAGTCCATAAGACCAGCTAAGCCAAGCCCGTGGCATCGTCTAGAATCCCCCGGCCAGGATGAAGCTGAAATATATCTCATGCAAGAATGTAAGAGTGGCTTCGTCTCAACCATCAAAAGTGTAGTTATAAGTCATAAGGTTATAATAGTGCATAGGCTAGGCAGGAAGACAGGCAGGCAGGCATGTAGGGTATGGATGGATGAATAGATGATGTATGGCCTGAATGTATGATAAACTTAATCGAGATACCCTGAACCCGGGGCTAGAACTAGGCCACGATCGTATTCCTAGCGTCTTGGTTACTCGAGCACTACATAGTACATATCTTCTTGTCACCAAGGAGTTTCAAGCGCCGGTATGCAGCCTTCTTCTGCGGGCTTCGACGAGAAGCGCGGGATGGACTATACCGAGCGGGGTTGAGGACTTTCGTGATCAGTTCTAGCCTCGCTTAGGCTTCCCTCGACGCCGTCATATCGAAAGATGGAACCCCCACGGCAACAAGTAGCACATAGTAAGCTTGCGTTACCCGTCAAAAACCGGTCTCAGCGCCACATCAAACGTGGCAGCTTTGAAGCGGTATGGTTGGACAGAAAATAATAAGCAAATCTCCTTTATTTGACATCGTGTCGGTGCCGTTTTCAGAGGGCGGTCGACACACTTTATGGCGCACGGTTTCGCGTCATATTACTAACTCAGGGTCCCTCATTGATTGCGCGTGGCGCAGAAGGGCTGAACTAGCTCAAGAGGATGATCCCGGGCACGATGAAAGGAGGGGTTGATAACATGGTGGTGGACATTCTACTCCTTTTTCGGACAAGCGAAGACACGCCATTGGATTCCGCTACCGTGGGCTGGGGACCGGGAAGATAATGCATGCCCGGGGCTTGCGTGCGTGCTAAGGAAAAAGTCACAGAGAACGGGAAAGAAAAAAAAAAAAAAGGGAAAAAAAAAGGAAAAAAAGGGGAAGCCCAGCACCGCGGCTCCGCGTACGTAGGTATACATACACCTTATAGGGTCATCTGGCCGTTCAAAGCTTATCGTCCTTGAGGTTTGCCCGGCGGCATGACCATATTCGCCTGAATTGTGTAAACCTAGTCGGGGCAACGACGAGTCGAGACTCAACTGATAAAATCCTAATAACTAAAGTTCCAGCCAACAACATCAGAGATGTATGCAGGCTAATAATGCGTGGCTACTAGCCAAGTCACCCGCTGCCACTCCCACGTAGGTAAAAGAAGAGATAGCACTTTGCCGAGACGACCAATGATGGAAAGATATAAGCAACCCTCTTGAACAGAATAGGTGATATTCCTCGAGTTGCACAGGAGGGGAGCTGACGTCCCAAGCTTCAAAGCTGTAGGCTGTGCTACCACGTGCCAGATAGATGGCCTAAAGGTTAGAGGTTAAAACCCTTTGGGGGGATTAGACAGGTCTACTGCAGCAAGCGAAATGCAATGGACAAAGTTCCCAGGATGATATGTCGAAGGATTAGCGCTACGTCAGAAGTTTATGCTCGTGCTACAACCCCCATCATCGCATTTCAGGATAGGAGGCACGGAGCTGGTAGGTGTTCAGCACTATCTGAGCTGTCTATACGACCATATCAATTTACGGAGATGGCGAATCCGGGCTGTATTCCCTTTTATATACCTATGTTATACCGTATTACGGTCTCGTCACATCTAAAGACTATCATCGCTCAAGCCCCAAAGTCCTAACCTAGAGTCCTATATGTAATCACGTACATAGTCCTGTATCAAAAGAATGCCACAGTGATTTCCGCAACTCGAGTTTGGGGTACGGGTACGTAGGGTGCTCACTGCAGATCTGCAAGGCATTTTTGTCAGGACCTTGATCGTGGGAGCGGGATTTCTTCCCCTAGATAGCTTAGAGTTGACATCTATAGCCCTATATGCCCTTTAAAAAAAAAGAAAAGAAAAAAGAAAGCGCCGTGGAACGTCATTGGAGTGTCGAAAGATCGCAGATCCTCCCGTAAGGGTGATAGGGCGGGTGCACAAGTACGTATTATCTTTATGCCCACTGCGGAGATGAGGGTAACGCGCGAATGCCAAGTGGAAAGGATTCCGTTTCGCTACTAGAGTAAGGATTGTATGGTTTGGTAATTGCTTTTATTTCCACGTTCGACCTCCCATTCTTCTCGTAATGGGGGGTTTTTTTTTTCTTTCCTTGTAGCAACCTCTCGACGAAACCTGACAAAAACCGACGAGCCTGACGAGCCGGCCAAGGTCTCGCCAATGCGGGAAAATAGCCTTCTCAGGTGGATAACGAGAAAGCAATCGATCCGGTTCTCGGCCACTCTCGACCCGCTGCGACGGATATTTTCAAGGAAGTACTAAAAAAAGGCATCTTACCAATTAATCATTTACGTGAGCACATGGACTTGGCTAACCAGCACGCTTAAATTCATGCTTAAAAGTGAACGGACCAGGCCTTTAGAATAGAGGGTCTGGGGCCAGATCCCTCGTGGTCGCCAAGATGCCAAGCTCGTGGCCAGCCCCTAGTCAGCCATCAGCCAATGTCGAAGTGGTTCAAAGTGGTTCAAAGTGGGAGCAAATAGCCAGGGTTTCCCCCTTTAGCTTCCAACAAGTACCAGAGTTTGAGCTGCTTGTCGCTTGTCATGGATATCAGCGTGACCGACACTTGTCCGCAGCAGACCAATCCATTCTTAGCGAGATTCGGGCGAAGGACGCTTAAGATGATGACAAGAGAGAAAAATACTCTTTCTCATGGGTTGATCGGGGCTGGGCGGCCGTCTGCTCTCCGGTTATAGCCTAACAAGTCAGGCCTACCATGAATAAGTCCATAATAAGTAGTATCATGCCTACCTACCTACCTAGGTAGGTACCTATGCATTAACGCAAAACAAAGACACTTGTTTGCTTCGTGGGTGGTTGCTTAGACTATGATACGATGCCATGATACGGGCTATCCGGCTCACCGACAATTACATTCGCTCCTTTATGCATCTCCCCTTCTTACAGCAATTGTCTGGATTGCCTGGATAATTGGTAAGTTGGCTTTGGAGGAGAGAGGGGGGAGGGGGTATGAGAGCCATATGCACCCCAGGACCAACACAAAAGAAGCTTGAATCCTTTAGGAGATCCTCGGGTCTCCTAAGACAGCTAAAACCTAGAACATCGACTCAAGTATCACTCGTATATTCTTAGCTCGTTAGACGATATTAGACAATAATATTATTTACCTAAAGGTACTATTAATGTCATGTGCTGAGTGCCAGATGCGGGTTCGAGGGATTGCTCCATCCGGGCGATCGAATACTACGGTCCAGATCCCTTCCTTGCGAAATTCTAGCGGGTTACTTACACCTAGAAGGTATTATAAAATACGGCTGTGCGATATCAAGCCACTACGACTTTGGCCTACCCTACGTGCCTATTAATCAGTTATTCTAGTAACGCGACGCAGTCAAATGTGATCATCATTTTCCAAACCCCGAAGTTACGATTTCATGAAGAGCCGTATGTCGGCAGTTTCACGATCTGATGCATTACAATGAGACGTAAGGAAGGGGAGTTGACGATCTTCGGTATTCATATGGACTCATGTCGGTCCCTTCAACGGGTGAATGGTAGCTGGATCGCCAATGGCGGGACTCGCTACTGTGCCGTGTGCCAATGATCAACCACGTTGCCGCCGGCACTAGGACGAATAACCATTCGCATCAGATGCAGATACGTACATACGACAACGGTGACAGCAGTCTCTTGTTCGCTTGTTCCGCTCATTAGGGTATGAAAAATTAATGGTTTGCCTCGGGTTCGCAAGCAGCGTCGGAAAGTTTGCCCTTTGTGCCTTTTTTTTTTTTTTTTTTTTTTTTTCCTGCCTGGAAGAAATTTTGCCCTTTCGTCTGACAATAGCAAGCAATAGATGAAGGGTGTACCTGTTACCGTAATCGTTTTCGGGACACCGAATATAAAATTTATGATTTTACAAACTGCGGGATTGCCTGCTCCTTGCATAAAACTTGGCAACACTCTTCGGTTTAAAACAATATCGAACCTCCAAGATGAGATATTAAGTTACTACCAAATCATTTTGATATCGGTACACATAGGTAGCATCAAATTAGATCATTCTTCTCTTCATTTCCATAGGTGTTACTTGCCGTAGGGGTTTTTACGATCGCTCGGCGACGAAACAAGTCATTGCAATAATTGTTGTAATAGCCAACCAAGACTTACACGACAAGTATTGATGATGTGAGGGCTATGGCCGCGCCCGTGTATCGTAAACCCTCGAGACAATGTTATTCGGAGATGACATGTGAGACGGACATGAGCAAAAGCTTCATTCAAGTCATACGAAATGTCGTGATCACCTCAGCAGCGACTAAAGGGGTAAGGAATCCCCGAAAATGGTGACGCCCTGTCCAGGAATGACGGCACCGCGGTACACGAGATTCCATTCTAGGACTCGAGCAGTAAGACAGAATACGTGATTAAACTATGGAAACACAAAGGCTCGTCGCGATGTGTCTCAGGGTTGACTGGATGGGCTACCTCGATGATGATAAGGTTTGTGTTTCGAGGGTCGAGACGCGTTACGTTTTGACCTGATCCGCCATGCCATCGAAACTGGAAAGTCTGTGGGGTCCGTGGGCTCTGCGGGAGTAAATAACCTGATAGTAGCTATATACATACTCGTGTCCACGATGTGTATAGAAAAACAATGTAATCATTACAGCCACGAGGGATATAAGTAATAAGTAATATATAACATGATGTTGTTTATCAAGTTAGTACATGTCAAAACGTAGACGTTTTTCTTACGTGCTGTGTATCCCCGTCGAACCGTCGGGGAGCCCAGGCCGACCTAGTACGATTTATTGTCTATTTAGGGGACCGTGAACCGTGCTCAAATAATTTGGGGAACAAGAGTTGCAACTATGGCGAAGGAATCTTGGGTGATTCACTGCTTATAATTCCATGGGCTTATTTCCTAAGGCTTGAGGAGGCGTATAATAAATAATATTATTTGATAATAACCGCGCTGCTCTTTTTCAGCTCATTGAGTAACCATGAAGGAACTTGTTTCGTGAGGTTGATCATAGAAAAATTCAGAGGCATGTGTAAGCGAATGAACGGTCTTTCGCATTTCCCCATATGGAACATGGAACGTATGGAACATTTGTACCTCATAAGGCGGAAACCGATTAGGTTGGGCTTGGCTTACAGCTACGACATTCGTCGGCTTGGATTAGACCTCGGAAGGATTTTCTCTTCTAAGTGAGGCCGGCGAATATCGGTTTCGCCTTCTTCCCTTTTTCTTTTCTGCTTTCCCCTCCATTAAATGTTGAATGTAGGTTCAGCTGCAGATATCTCACGAGCTTGCATTTTCCGTGGAGTCGTATACAATGTTCTCCTTTCATTTGGTTTCTTTCTATGTACTAACTAAAGGTATCTTCTAAGTTGATGCTTCATCTTAATGCATTCACGCATGCATACCTCATACATGAACATTATCTAGCATATGCATGTATGAGAGGTATATATAAGGTACGTGCATCGTACATGTTGACTACTATGTAGGTACCTATGTATTGTAGGTAATTCCACTCCGATGTAAGATAGTTACAGAGTTACTTAACGAACTACCATGGAAGTAACTAACTATGCAAGTTCCATACATAGTCAAAGGCTAACTACCTTTATATAAGTAGGTATTTACGTACCACTGTATAGGTAGGTAAGGTCCACATTACGGGAAGGATGAATTGTACATAGGTACATCAAGAGATACGTATAGTAATGCCTAGCCCACCTGAGAAAGCTCAATGCCTGAACGCCTGGTAGCCCTGGTCTGGTACTCAATCCCTGGAATCCTTAGCCGATTAGCTACCTAGGTACTTGAAGGGGAGTATAGGATAGGTACCGCCGTTGGTACCGGGGACTGGAGCCTTTGAAGGTCTTGGCGACGGGCGCTAGCTGTCCCCTGTAAAGTGGGTACAAAGTACTTGAGCCGCTGCGAGATGCTTAGACCCGTGTAACCGTGGGACCGCGCGCGACCTCGCCGAAAAAAATTCCAAAATTTTGGGAAGACGTTGCAAAATAAGGTTAATAAGCTTGAATTAATTAGGAAGCTTATTTATTCACATTATTATACATTATTATGGTAATATCCGTTTTAAATGTACTTGTCTACACTTGTCTACCTCTTTTACTTCCCGCACTTTCCCTTGCCTCAAGAATTCAGTCGTCCCGTCATAATTTACTTATCAACGTTTCCCCTACTTTCGTACCTTATTTTATTTTATTTTATTATTGTCATTCTCTACTATCCGCCTACTTTATCTATTCTTAATATCTTTCCCCCCTAGCACTTCACATCTTTTCCAACATTCTACCCGAAGTCAATTGATTAATTGACCATTTAACTTCAAGACAGGCTCCGTGTCAACCCGCCTGCTTGTTTCATATACCTCGCCACTACCGGTTATCTTTAGGTCCTACCCGAAGGCTGAATATCTACTTGCAGCCGCAGGCGTGGATTGATACCAGATTGGCACTATATGGAAACCCACACTGCAGCCTTCTCCTTCGGCATCTTCACGAAAATTTAACTTGTGTAGAAAAACAGGAACGAGAATCAGATATCAGTACTAAGGAAGGGCCAGGCTATAACCGAAGAAGATCCAACGAAGGGGGCAATTATTAGACCATCTAGATCCGTTACGTAGGAAAAAAAAAAGGAATTAGAGAAAAAAAAAACCGGCAAGGGTCTTATTTTTTTTTCAACACCGGAGCTATTTTATTAGTTCTAACTTCACACGTGTCCAACCAAGCTTAATTATTTCCTTGTCAGCTCTGTCAAAAGGAGGCTCGATAACGCCAGCCCGGCAGAGCATTTTACCTTTTTTGCAATCAATCCACTACAGCTGACTCGGGGGTTCGCGTCTCAGGGTCTCTAAAGTCGTCATCCCCACCACCAACAGCCTTCATACATACATGTACAAAACTCAAAAGAAGAAAAAAAACTTACAAGTCATCTATTAAACCCTGGTAAGCAAAATAGCTTCCAAAGCTTTTTCATCTTTCCCATATTCTCCACTTATAACCTCATAATCCTAATTACTTAACCTTTTTCCCTAACCATCTATATAAGAAACCTTTCCTCATGTAGACTATCATCCCACTAACTATATTCGTACTCCATTCTCGTCGAATTACTTACTTACGAAGACATGTAGGCTTGTTTCCGGCTCGACTCATAGCACCATTAAAAAGCTCCGAGTCGATTCCAGCTGAATTGGAGACACCCCCCTCCTTCTTGACTTAGGTCGCCAATTGTCTAAAGGCAATACTACCTCATCCGCCACGTTTAACCATATCTCACATCCCGAAAAGACGCCTCGGGAGATTTCTATGACCTGGTTGGGCCCTTTTACTTGAAGCAGCACCATCAGAAATCCTTTAGGACTTTGTCACCATCCAAGCATTCGGCTCCACCTGGTTATCCCATTTCATGTCCTCGTTTTCTCCCCCCAGGACCTCTATTTCTCTACCGATTTCACGTATAACACTCGGGGTGAGATTACTCCGCCAAGTTTGACTTTCTCTAAATCCATTCTGGCCCTAGGCCGGCCGCCAAATTGCCTGCTACTTAGGTATGTGCCACTATTTTATATATACTCGGTTATATCTTTTGAGTTTGATTCTACATTTCCACCCAAAGTCAATCCTCCATCGAGTTCTAGATTCGACCCACAGGGTGGGATGGCGAGCCAGGCCAGCCTGCTCAGAAAACATTATCGTAGTAAGACCGCCTATGTGGCATTTGGTTCACGTTATGAACGCTTCCTTTCATCAAGTGTACCTCATTGACCAAGCTGGTTATACCGAACCCAAGAGAAATCCGGAATGAGAGAGTTTATACTCAGGCCCTCGTGTCCGCTCAAGTGGTAACCGCCGTCGACTTGCATCTCATAACCTTCGGCAGCAATATAAATTTTGATCAGATATTCACATCTTATCCATACCCCCGACGTATTGTAAATCTATCTAGTATTCCTAATCTAGACATGTTATGTATCATATAATGGCGCTATTTGAAAGCCGTCTGTTTCTTTTTTTTTAATCCAACTCTTTAGGTACCTCGCTGGGAAAGCTAATATGGATGACCAGGCAAGGGATCCACGAGTCTGGACGCTCGGCTCTAGTTCCGCAACTCCTAGTCCGTTAGCTGTCTAGGGACCCCGACTATCGACACGAGTTACCCGCAATTTAGAAACGCCAAGACAACACTTACATTCTCACTTCTTCAGCTACCCAGACCAGGGTCGGTCGACCCTAACCACGCAAGCTTCTCTATTGCTCGCAGCATTATAAAAGTCTTCAGCCGCTCACTGTCTGATGACCCACCCCAATTGAAGTCAGTGTGTGGATCTGATATGGTGGAAGGGTGGGTAGCAGGATTACAAGACCTAATTACCTACCTAGCAGGGAATCAAGGACCACCTTTTCTCCCTTGGATTTTACATCTATCAAACTCCTACAACTTCCTTTTTTCCCTTTTTTTTCCTTTTTTTTTCCATTACGTTTTTCCCTACCAGGAAAGCAGGGAAAGATGGAGACCTATCGCGGTTACGTGCGAACCCCGGCGGATGCAATTAAGCTCTTCGAAGCTTGCAGGTTGGGTTTACTACCTCGAGTACAGAGACGATTATCAGAGAAAGAACGACAGTCCATCACATCTGGTTCAGTTTTCGTGTGGGACGAGAGGGAAGCCGGCATGCGCAGGTGGACAGATGGAAAATCCTGGAGTGCAAGTAGGGTTTCAGGCAGCTTCCTCACGTACAGGGAGATGGAAGGTAAACGAGGGACCACGTTTGGCACAACACGACGAAGTAACGGAAGGACACCTGATAGCGGTCGACTTAGCGAGGAAGACCAGGACGGCGAGCCCGAAGGTTATAGGTACAAAGCGGATGGTCTCATGAAACAATCGTTCAGTATAACGACGTCGCAAGGACAGCACCTTCACCTAATCTCATATTATTCCCGACCTCACGCTGGAGCCGGCGATTTGCTTCAACCGACTACAGACCCCCAACTCAGGCATATCGTCCCTCTGAAGGGCATGTATCCCGAATCGAGCCTCCACGAAACGAACCCCCCTGCGTTAACGAGAGGTCCTATGCCGTCATACACCACTCACAATAGCAATATCGACCAGACGCACTATAATAATTACCCAGGCACCTGGAATCCGCAGCCATGGCAAGGTCAATGGCCGCCCTCGCCTAACCATACCCCACCCTTTGGGAAATTGACACCAGAGATGAAGCCTCAGGCCCGGCGACACCCACAACAACCCGTTCAGAGGCCCCCTCAATTGCCTCCACTACCACCAACCTCAACGCCTTCCGTGCAGGCTCCCATCTATCCCAAAAGCCTTACTTACGAGAGTGACCGACTACCTCCACCTGCTCTGGCCAGACCTTACCCGGTGCCTGGGCGTGCGCCGAGCCTATCCCCGCAGTCCCAACAGCTTCAAATCCAAGCTGCCCAAGCTGCCCAAGCCGCGAAAGCTGTCCAGGCTGTCCAGGCTGTTATAGACCCTCGGCTATCGGCAACAAGCGCACGCAATCCTCAAGGGCCACTCCCTGCTATTCCTGCAGCTTCTCGAGGCCTGACGCCCCCAAGAAATCATTCTGTGTCCCCGCCGAGGCAAATAGCCTTGGAGAATATCAACGGGAACGCAAATAAGGCCAGCTTGTCTGCGCTTCTCAACCGGACACCGGCGAACTCAGAACCGAATAGTGCAAACCCGGGCAGCAATAATAGCGCGGGCAGTTCGCCTCGAGCTCTTCCATCGGGAGCATCCGGTGTACCGGCTACGACGGATATGTTTAGAGGGGAGGATAATCGAGCAATTCAGTCTCTTAATCGCAAATTCTATCTCTAAGGACTCACGGGGACTTGACAGGGGGGAATGTAGCTGGCATCGATCAGGCGTTCAAAAATTGCATTCAAAGCGAGGTGATATTCCCAGTCATTTTTTTGGCACGAGTTATTTCTACAGTCTACAATCTACTAGACACTCTCAGCGGGTCGGAGTTAAAAGGTTCAGCTTTCACGACGGTCATGACAGAGCGCAAGGACTCTCTCCATATTAATTTTATGCGCTCCGTAAGCAGCTTATTAGTCGCGTACAACAGAGCATGGACGCCCTCCTGGGCCAGGTATATTCCATGAAGCCTCGGGGCATAAACATACGCGCACACACACACACACACACACCAGGTTTAAGATTAGGAGGGTGAAGAGTAGATAGGTTAGCGACGCGATAATCGATATCATGGAATCAATATTTTAGCTCTGTATTGTTTACCGCTGATTATTTTTTGATTATTTTTTTTTTCCGCATCCACCTCGTACGTAAGTTGGTGTTTGAAATCCAGTCTTCGCCGAGGCTAGGGGGAGAGGAACTGCAGGGATTTGAGATCGGCATGGTAGACACGATGTGCCCCTGTAACGCATCCCGTTTATTCTTACCTGGATTTATGTGCCCGCTTACAATTTGTACGTATGTACGATAACCCATGCAACCATGCAGCCATGCAGCCATGCAATCATGCCTACTGCCCATGAGATTACATAGACAAGGTTAAACAAGGTTAGGAAACTCAAACTCAAAGTTGACTGTTTTCTTTACTGATCGGGTGTAGCGTACACGCACATGCATATGCATAATTCAAACCTTAGGTATTAAGGTAGGCACGCTATTGAATGACCATTTATTAGGTAGTGTAACGAGCAATAGCTATTAGCTACCTACATAGTAGGTCAATGCATATAGCTTTATTATTAGACCGACACCTACTACGCAGCAGCGTATTATACGCTTGTTTTAACCACATAACTATAAGCATTCGATACAATACGCAACATGCAACGTACAACATACGCGTAACCATTCATAAATTGCCCTATAGATCCGTACGTAAACTACCTAGGTACCTACCTTCTATTCCAACCTGGGTTAGGTACCTTGGAGGATATGCTTACTAGCAAGATATTCTTCGGCCGCCGGCTCGACTTGGAAAAAGACGCGCTTTTCTCTTACTGGTACGGAGCAGTCATCAGGCCATGCTCGTGCTGTAATTGTATGATATCCGCGACGTATTTCGCACGTATTACCAAACTTCTTCGCAGTTCCCGCGACACTAAGTTCCTTTTTGGCACGGACGGACGGGACAGCGGGGGTCCCCAAAAAAATAAAAAATAAAAAATTCTTTTTGTTTGAGGAGTGGACTTGAAGCGTTTTGTTTCATTTTCTTCTTCAGATGTTCCATTTTCGTTGGCAGGTTGCTTTAAGGTACATTATCGTAGGTACCTCGACCGGGTTGATGGGGGAGGTACATGCCTACTATGTACATAGGTACCTTGGCTTACTTTTAGCGATACTTGTAACTTTGGTTCGCCCCACAATCGAGACAGAACTTAAAACCAACAATGTGGGTAAATACCGTTGGATGTAACGATGTAGTAACGATATATAACGGGTCTAAAGACGTTCCAGAATACCTTATCTTAGGTAAGGTTATTTTGTTAATTTTCCAACGCTGGCAGTTCGAAACACTCTGCTATCTCAATAGGGTCATATATCCCGTTCACCCCACCACCACTCGCTACCACGCGGTAACTAATGACTAAAAAACAGGCAGGGATCGTGTAGCTTTATTGGCTTTTCTAATTCGACCCAGCCAATGGGTTTCCCACCCCTTAACTTTAGATTTCGAGAAGGTTAAGCTTAGCGCTTGCCGATCAACGGTGATGACGTTAGGTCCTCGTGTGACCCAACAAACGCTTACACATTTTTAGCGTATGTACAACCTTTAGTTATGTAGAATAGATAGATTAAATATATAAGGTTTATAAGAGGATCTCGTGTTACAAATATGTATACTTACCTACATTCAGGTACATAATATAAAGTATTTATTTCTAATGCAACCTTAAAATACAACCAACGAAGTAACGATTAAGTTTAGCTCCGCCGCCCCTTTGGAGCCAAAAACTTCACTGGGAATAAACCTAACGGCATACCTTTTTTTTTTCCTTTCTTAATTCCGGAATTGGCACGGTCCTTTAATAATCTCGTATCGTACAAGGAACTTTTTTTTTCCTCAGTGATCTACCCTAAGCACACGTGTAATAACTAACAATCTCCGATAGGCATCTCCGGGGGACCGCCCAGGTTAAGGATATTAGGAATCATGGGGATCCCTTGGCCAAGTCTTTTTTTTTCCCACGTGTGATTACATGCAGTACACCGCGCAGATAGCACTATTTCACGTGACGCGAAGGAAGCAAACCAGATCGCGTTGTCAGTGTAATATACAACAACACTACTTACACGTGAAATGACAATGTGTAAGTATGGTTGTTTGCTGTAGACAATAAACAAGAAAGAAAAAAAATTTGCAGCGCTTAGATAATTCACTCTAATTTGTATAACTATACTAACCGTAGTATATTATGATGGGCCTTGTTCAAATTGATTTAACCCCCAATTATCCACAACTCGGGTACACAATAAAGTGGCCCAGACACATGAAGCATAAATCAATAATGTTAACAACCTGCCATTACCTAAACGATAGGACCTGTCAAGTGACAATAAAAAAGGAGGCTGGAAAGTCAAGGCAGTACGCATGTAGTGTATGTACAAGCAAACACGTCGACAAGGGTTCGCGATCCATCGCGCTATGGGTTCAAATAGCGCAACGCGGACGTATAATTTATACAAACCTCGATAGATTTCGTTCCCGAGTAGGAAAATATACGACATGTGCAAGAGTTATCAATCTGAGATCCACTAATAAGCCTCACTGCTTCGTATACTAGTATTACTCTGGATTCGGAAGGCCCAGACTAACAGCTCTCCGTCGGATCCACCATTTCGCTATTACGTGTGTATCCGTTTAAGGAAATAATGATGAGAAGTGCTGGCGCGCACGATTATAACATCGGTAGCTATAGAGACCTACGTTATAGTGAAATTATAGCCTATTTATTACAAGAGCGGACAACGCCCTCATTAAGCAGAACGCACACCCCGAGTCGATCTGCTAAGATGAGATGGGAGTCATAGAATGTCCGCACAATTCAATATGTGTAATAGTTATTAGGAGTTATTAGGAGCTAAAAGGGGAAGGGAAGCCTCTCTTTACTGTGAGACTCTAGCTGCGGTCTTGAACAGGATCCCATCCATTGGTATCAACGCGCAGCACTCATCTAAACAAAACTAATGGCTTTATCAACGTTAGTCAAGACCTGTCAAGTATTCAAGAATAGTCGTAGTTATACGATTACCCAACCAAGTATGAAATGTAGCTACCTATCCCCTACAAGACCCATGCGACGATTTACCTCTTTATTCTATTGCTAGGTACCTATTTAACAACGAACATGATGTATTCAACTATTCTATATTTCTTACCCGGAGTCGACAGCCTCCCTAATTTTACGGCATACCTAGAAAGTAGTATCGTTAAACTGCCAGCCACCACACATAACTCCTTATATAAACGTTGTCCTCCAAGGGTCTCAGTATACAATCATGCCTTTCTGCGTATATCTTATTCCCGAGCTCCTCTTATAGAACCCGGCAAAGATCATACCTAACCCAGATCGTCTAATACGCCCGGATTCCTATAGACTTATCTATAAATACCGAAGGAAGTTATTCAGAAGCTAAAAACCAGTCGAGACGGTATACAACCCCTCGCAGAACGCAGGCAACAGCAATGTTCCAGATAACTAACCATAAATCCTTTACTTTATACTTATCGTCGCTGATCCACATAGTCAGGTTAGGGCTCGTAAGACGACTTTGGTATTCCCACGCCTCTCAGTCTACCCCGTAACGCAGCCCACGCGACGTTACTACGTCCGTCCACATCAATCAGCCAAGCCAACAGCCCTAGGTAGTAGTTGATTCAGCTTAATTGCAGCCAAGCCCCTAACAGGACCGAACCAAAAAGCCGGAATCAAACCCAGCGTATACCACACCGCGCGCCAGCTTAGCTACACTACCTAGTTCGTGATATCGTGCAATTCACCTCCTAAAGGAAACGCGATGGATGAGATGGCCCAATTCTCCCTGGCATCACCATTCCTATTCTAGGCAAGTTTTGCGAGCGCGCGCGTGCCGTGCAATCGACCCTTGCGTATCTAGCTGTGTCATCTAAAGGATCCTAGGTCACCAGAGCCCGCCTCATGGGTGTCCCCGCCTTGTTCCTGCGAAGCTTAAACAGAGCCGCGAAGGATTGCGTAGGGGTGCGTGGATGCGAATGCAGAGATTATCACTAAGAATTGCCTTGTGACCGGGCAGACTTTTGTTCGATGTCTCGTGATTTTTTTTTTTTTCCCGCGCTGGATGCAATGTCCTGATTTGCTTTCGTCTTGGTTGTCGAGTATAATTTATCGATGGATGTACTTGATTGTTATCAAGTAGCATGCTGAATACCTATAGAGTACAACTTCGTAGTAAATCCAAAAATCATACTCTAGTATTTCCTATGTTTCTAACCGTAGAAATAAATGAGTCGTACGTACAAGTTCTGAACTTCAAATAATCCCAAGAGACGAATAGCATATCTGTTGAAATAAAGATCGATTACAGTCGTAACTTATAATTGGCAACGGCATGTTCTATTGATATTTTGGCATATATCATATCATATTATGAAGATACTAGGTGTAGTAAATATTTGTTGGCTCAACAAAAAGCATACATGGTAGAATATATATGCACTATTATGCAAAATTAAATATTAACCTATAGTAATTATTGTGTTTACGAACTTGTGACCGCATTTTGAACTGAGTATCGTGGATTAAAATTCTGAGCGGTGAAAACTCGCTGCTGCCTGGGTAGTCAAGACACACCATCTCTGAGACAAGGCTCCGATGATATCTTCAAGGGAACAATGACTCAAACGCTGGGCTGCGTTTCGGCGCCGTACTGGTTTCCTTTATTTAGGGTAATGTGGATTCAAAGCTATAAGTAATGAATAATACATCTAAGGTTTCACGATCTTAACATTGGCATAGATATAATTATTTAGGTAATGGACTTGAAATTTTAAACTTGTCGTGAACTGCAGAAGAAATTAACCAAATATATGTATACTATCTGGCTTCCTGAGACTGAGTGATTGGCTTGCGGTGAGTAAACCTTCATAGACAGACGCAATAGAAGCTACCACTCATGTCACATAAAATATATACTAAACGGGGCATGAGTAAATTCATTGCGACGGATCGTAGCTCGTTTCTTGTGTTATTTAGCTCCTAGGTAACGCTAGAAAGGAGGCTTTAGAAATGGGAACGGTGCATCTGAATAATACCCGCCATATGCCGGATGACGGGCTTTGTAGCTCAACCCAAACATTGTCTGTTATAATAATTGTAGTCGAGGGCGTCAAGGACGCCGGCTAAGTGGACTACGGTAGCTAAGACAACCAGGATATGGAAGATCTGATGTGATGATCCATATATATCGAACAACCCCGGGCTAATACTTTCGGGGAACCTTGTCTGTTTGATCCAACATGGCCTAATTAGCGATCCGGATAATCTTTTTCGTGAGAACGCCTGGATTGAGGGGGAAGGGTTGTTTTAAAAGGGATGTGATATTGTACAATAGATATACGAAGGCCAACGATTGACTTACACCATACACAATGGCCCCAAGGAGAAACAAACCTCCTTCAGCTAGATAGTAAGGTAGGCCAGACTGTTTCATCATCTGTGCGAAGCCGAACATAGTGATCCCATGGATGATAGGGGCCAACCCAGATAATCCCGTACATACGAACGTGAGCAGACGTAAAGTGCGCCATTTTGGGCCCTGGAATGCTGGCGCCAACACGATTATGATAGATATTGCAGCAAGAGACCCGATCTGTGAAGCAGTACAGACGACTTGTCAGTTCAGTCCCGAATAAAGTCCGAGTCATATTGGGTGCGTGCTATCCGTTTATTTCCATTGGCCTAGGACCGATCGGAATCTTGATCTGAGCAGCAGCCTGAAAAGGGTTATTACTTGCCATAGACCAATAAATCTTTCTTTCCAGCGTCTCGCACCAAAAGCCGACGTAGACGCCGGAAATAAAAGAACCCAAAGTTAATAGAATGATACCGACGAAGTCGAGACGTAACCACAGAGCTTCAACTTCCCGTGAATGGCACATCAGTGTATGATAGATGCTGGAGAGGCCCAAACATGCCATTGCAGAAACCAATAATGTTGCAAGAATGCCAGCATCATCGTTACCGCGGTGCTGAAGGTGCGGTAGTCCATAAGCGAGCCCACTGACGAGAAGTGCTACAGCTGGCACTAGATGCGTATAAATATTCACCGTCTCATTATGCAGATATAACCAACTCCCAAAACAGACACGCGCTGAGTGAGACACTGGTCGGTAACCTCTCCGGATATATGGGTTATCCTGGTACCAGTCTGGAATCTCATCGTATATAACTAAGGGATGACGGTGCTTTTCCTGCCCTGCCTCGTTTTGAGAGCTCCTCGTCAACGTTTCACTGCTGTCGAGGGTTGGCTGATACTTTTCGTCTGGTGTAGCAGACCAATCGGTATTAACTTCTACTAATGGTGGCGGCATCATGATCTGTCTCTTCTTGAATATGTAATATAACCAAAAGCATGAAAGGGCGTCCACCCCTTACTATCTCGTTTCATATTTCTAGATCTTCATTTTTTTAGGGGGGAAATATTGCTAAATCATCTGATTTAACTTGTGCGGACCGAAAGGGCGGGGTCGACGATCATGGCTTGTTGTTTGCAATTTGCCAGCTTCGGCGAAGGGCCAGAAATTGGAAAATACCGGGGAATCTGGGACTGGAAATACCGTTATAATGATAAAATGCCTCAAGTTGTTGATAATCATGGGAATACCAACGATAATGACATCATATGAAGTAGAGCGAAACCCCTTTTGAACTCACTGTGGGGCGTCACAACACTTGTTGGGTTTTCCGAAGACCTCGGATAGATGTGAAAGTGAAAAATGGCTTAGAACTCCCATCGGCGTTGATCATACCTAGGATCTTATAAGCTTGCTTGCTTATCATGAACCATAGACCGTGAATGAAATTGAAACCTCCTGGGACTTAATGTAACGACGTACGACATAAAAGTGAAATTTGATCGAAAGTGGCAAACGGAAATATTAGTAAAATATACGAATTGCGCAACGGCCCGCGAGAATTCTTGCTGTAAATGGGCTCGCAATCTAACATGACTATTGCTTGAAAGAAACCGAGAAGATAAAAATAAGAACTCAACTGACTTGGATAATAAATCCGCATCCGACTTACCTTAAAAGGGACTGCCATCTAGCTGAAACCCCCTATTTGGGTTATTGCTGGGTCAAGATCTTTCTAGATTCGATGCTCGCTTTGCCATCCAGGATTTCGACATAGGAACAGATCCTGTATTTGACGTTACCTAAGAATTATGTGGGCGCGACATAATCTTTGGATTCCTTATGGATATTGAACCATAAATCCGGTCTGATTGCACATAGGTGTTGGACTGTCTGATCCCGAGCACTCTATCTCCTGGAACACCTGTCATCTAATCTTCTCTGAAAACTTGAATCCCATCCCGACCTGGAACTGTCGGAAATCAAAGTACAACCTAGGCTGTCGATGAGTTTTAAGCTGGAGAACGCTCGGGAAATGGCAAAACTGCAACTGGTAGTTAGATTCCCGCATCGCGTATTGTCGCGGATATACTTATACATTGGGATAATTCTGCTGCTGAGGATCAGTATACCAACTCGCGCTGTGTTCGTTACCGTTTAATGTATTTGGTATCTAGATCACTCGATATTCTCCGACGTAGTCGAACCAATGATGCTAGGGCAAGATGATAACCATCATAGGAAGTTTAAGATGTAAGATCGTTATATAGCTATCGTTGACAATTCGACATCCTTCCACAGCCGATAAGCCCGCCGTTCCACATTTGAAGCTTACTGAGGACGTTGTCGTGATATTAACACTCGCTACCGCCCGGTGGCATTACTTTAGCCCATGAGTCCAGAGGGAGGGCACTAGAAAATAGAGCCGAGTGAATAATTCCTGGAGATGAGAATTCCTGATCCAGCAGACCTTTGGAATGGAATGCTCGGAAGTTAGTCGCAAGGTTGAAAGTATGTCGTGGCCATGCCCGGTAGCTGAAGCGCTGGCAGATCAGATGGGTGACGTGGACATCAGAATCGCGAATCATGACCCCACGCAATAATCTTCTGCATTGAATCCGTCAGGCACGAATCGAGATAACGACGGCCAGGTTACCAGATTCATAGTGAGCCAGTATCAGTGCAGGAAAGGAACTAGAAGTCTATTCGCGCGGAGCACATGAAGCGGTTTCTCTTATAACCTCGACATAGCTGTTGGTAATGTGGCTCGTTATGACACGGCCGCGAATATGTATATGCAATTTAAAGAATTGAGTCGTAGTTGCTGAAATCGGCTCTGGATAATTTGGCGAAACGATGGATATTAACCCCTTGATTGATAGAATGAGCACGAAAAGTAGCCTAGAAGCTTTACGCTGTTGCTGTTGTGAGATGCGTTGCTGGAAACTATTTTGTATAGTTTGGAATACGACATGAAATATCCCTTGTGTACTAGAACGCGTTTTTGACGCCGAAGAGCTGGTGAATTAGATATTGAAAATAATATTCGTACTTTCATAGATCAACTAAAAAACATGTTAAGACCATAGGGATCAGCAGGAAACGGGTTTTCCGTGTTTCAATGTTGTGTAGTTTAAGTGGTGCAAGATATGCGGATAGCTTCATGCTGTGAGAGGATCCGGGAAAGGTTACCAGCATAAAATCGCAGCTAAATCATATCGGCTTTCCTCGGAGTTGCAAGAAAAGCAATTTGAAATCAATTATAACTTAAAGATAGCTGAGGAACTAAGGAATCACTCGAAAGGGGGCTTGGAAGCCAATGCATAGGTTATGAAGCCACCATGTTGAATGCGACCGAGAACATCAAAATTCAAAATCGGTCCAAAGACAATCGAGGGGCTTCCAAAGACGATCCAAGATAGACCTGAGATTATACTAAAACACATTTTCTTCATTACCTGAATCGGACTATTCTATAGAAGATCAATAAATGACTCAACTAATCGCCTGATTTAAAAATGTGTGGGAGGCAAGATTGAAGAAGAGAGAGAAGGGGAGAACGGAAAAGACAACGGGGGGAAGGGGGAAGGGGGGACGGTGGGAGGAGTGTGTGTGTGAGGGCTCGAGTTTCGTAGGCGCATGATTTGATCGAGGTGATGTTAAGAAGTGACAAGAAAAAAATAAAATAAAAATAACATTAAAAAAATTTAGGACGGGTACCTTTGGTAAATCGTGAGCTGTTGTTGGAGCTTCGGCCAATCAAAAAATTCGATAGTACGGATCAGCTTTATCAAACTGGGGAAAGATTCTGGGCGTTATGAGAGGTCCAAATCGGCGTCGAATCAGCCCTTCCAAGCTATTTGAGCTATTTCACTGGCTGCTGGAGGCTATGCAAGAAGTCCATCAGGCTGCGCGTTATTTACGTCTAAACCCGAAAGGGAAAGAGTTTAAAGGTTTCAGTAAGATAATGCAACATCAAATGCTAAATACTATGTGAAGTAGGCAGGGAAGATAGAGTGCGATCGGATCCAAATATATGGGAGAAAGTGCGAATTACCTACCTCCATTGCTTACCTACATTACCTACCCTTGACTTGTTGGGCAATTTTTGTTATTAGGGTACCTTTGTACGGTATTTTATTTTAGTGCCCTGCGAATTTTAAAAAGTTGAATCCATATTTTAAGGAGGGGGAGGGGTGGAAAGCACCGATTCTCCTACGGTAGCTGATTGTACCAGGCTACCTAACGTACTTACTGATTGTACACGACCCCCCGCTTAATATATAAGCAAGCTCACCTTTCTCGCTGTCGCGTCCCGACCGAATGCCTTCTTCCCTTCCGTTTTCTCTCGACTATATCCTTTCCGTACCATAGAATCTTTTTCAATTTACATCCCACTCGATCTAAAATCATTTCAAAGATCCAATTGATCTGTTTTACCTGATTACCTGCATCTCCAGCATCCTACTCCATAACGCGTTATTAAACCAAATTCATTCGAAATGGGTCCCAAGAAGGCAGACGGAGCTCCCAAGCCCAAGAGCTCTCACGCTTCCTACCAGGTATGTCCCACGACGGCTCCATCGGCCTTTTACAGGACCATCTTGAGTACTAATGGGTTATAGGAAATGATTACCGATGCTATTGTTCATGTACTTACTCCCATCCCTTTGCGTCCGGCGCATCGTGTGTTGTTCAGTTGGTGTTTGGTCGGGCTGCATGCCAGGTGGTCATCCTCCTGCGCTGCCACTCAACCCTACGCACCCACACACATGTTTAGTTTTATTGAGTGACCATGCTGACGCGTTTTTCAATTCGTAGCTCAAAGAGCGAAATGGTTCCAGGTATGTAAATTTGTTTTTGGTGTCCACTATTCTAGTGGTCGCGCATGCTCTCTAGATCAATTCATGCTAACTATATTATAGCCGTCAACAGCTCAAGAAGTATGTCAGGGCAAACAACACCATCAATGTTCCCGACAAGATGTTCGACTCCTTGTTCAACAAGGCCTTAAAGGCTGGTGTCGATAAGGGTATCTTTGAGCAACCCAAGGGTATGTTACATGTTAGGAATAATGTCTGTCGTGCTTGGATACTAATTTGTTGTAGGACCTTCTGGAGGTACCAAGCTGTCCAAGAAGTCTAAGCCTGCTGCTACCAAGCCTGCTGCTAAGAAGGAAACCGATAAGGACGCTCCTAAGAAGGCTGCTCCGAAGAAGGAGTCTGCTACCAAGAAGGCCGCTGCGCCGAAGAAGGCCGCTGCTCCCAAGAAGGAAGCTACTGAGAAGAAGCCTGCAGCAACGAAGAAGGCAGCGGCCCCCAAGAAAGCTCCTGCTGCTAAGAAGGCAGCAACCAAGAAGGATGTGAGTTTTTACGCGTCCTTATTAGCCTTGACGTTCTCTAATCTATTTAGGCTCCCGCTGCTGCCACCGAAGACAAGCCTGCCGCTTTAACGAAGACCAAGACTGGTAGAGTTGCGAAGACCGCGGCCTCCAAGCCTGCTACTAAGAAGGCTGCACCGAAAAAGGCTGCTGCGCCCAAGAAGGAAAAGGCGCCTAAGAAAGAAGCAAAGGCTGAAGCTGCAGCATAAATATTCGCATCCTGGTTTTATGTCATTCGAATTGTGTTGGGGTTAGGCGGTTTATTGGCGTTTAGGGAAATATGGGTACAAAGTTACGTGTGCGTCTTTACTGCGCCATGGAATTAGGCGCGTGTTTTTGGAATGGTCGGTACCTAAGGGATTTCGGTGAAGGGGGGCGATAATAGCTCCGAAGCGTTGCAGATGTGTCCGACATACCTTCAGCGGTGCCAGCGGCTCGTGTGCATATTGTCCTTACCCTAGCGGGATCATGGTTATTTCGGTTGGATCGCACATATTCCCCAGTCATGGCATCTGTTAGAGGATGGGTATGGAACTGACGACATGATGAGAGTATATTTGTAATTATACCAATGAAAACAAGGGCCTCTGCACGGCTTCCGACCTACGCTATTATTGTATCCTTGTCGCGATTGTGAATGTGATGATGCTAGGGAACGCGTCTGCTTTCCCGTGGATTGTTTACGGCTGGGTTCAGGGGGGATTGCGGGGCTTTTTACGAGTGCTGATGGTAGCTGTCACGTGGTAAGAGGGGCTCATCACTTATACATATTGATCTGCTATCCTTAATACATACGGCAGATGTTGATGATCCTAGTTGGTCTGTTGGTACAGAGTAGAACTGGCTTACACAATACCACAAATCAACGTTAAATCTCACGGAAAATAAAGGTAGAATTTATTCAAATATTTCATTTGTCGATACAGGCTTGGCCGTGTCGAAAGCTATCTGGGTACCTACCTCTTAAACATATTTAACATAGGACAAGATGCAAGGTTAAGCCACGCATAGCAGTTGATAAGTCAACCTTGATTACACTAACCTAACCGTTAGGTAATTGGGGATAAGGCAACTAAACATTTTTTTTTTCTTTTTAAAAAAAAAGGATGAGCTATGAAGTTATGTAGAGCAGAGAATAGGCAATGTCGTGTAAGATAATTATTTACCTAGCAGCCTAGGTACCTAGGTAGGAATAAGAGGTACATGATCTAATAATAATTCAAAGTTTCGGCTTGCCTTGGGATATCTTATATTCTTATATCTTATCAATAATGGAGTATAGAGTTGCTGGATGCGATGCTGCATAGGTACCTAGGTAAGTAGGTACATATGTAGTATAGAGATGGAACTCCTCCGCACACCTTTAAACTCGGACTTATGACTTACAGATTTTAGTACCATGATCTTCCCTCTCCACTCTAGCCGGGTCGTTATTAGATCTGCATTTTGTTACCTGCTTCTGCTGCTTCTGCTGCTTGCACGCATATGGTAAGGGCACATGTACGGGTTTATCCTGCTGATAAGCCGTTTTTAGATTAGCCTAGTTAGTTAGTATTAGAACCGTACGCTATGTAATTACACTGCTTCTATTTCGCGCGGAGATTCAAGGTTGAAGCTATTGCCTTTTCGATTAGGCACGGCAAGCAAGTACAGTAAGTAACCTAACCTTGGTTAGTGCAGAACGTTATCGTTATCAATTCAAACGGCCTCTAAAAGATGTATCGCAATCGCCGATAACTAACTCGTTACCGAAACTTCCGAAGACTCTGCCCACTTTCTATCTCTTCCACCACCATTGCCCATTGCCCATTACCCATTAACCACTAACTACTCCCGCTCCAAGCCTTTTAGACGCCTACTAAGAGCCCTAAGCAGGCTGACGCTAAGCAGGCTGACCTGACATATTACCTTGCAACCTTACACTTACACCAACGCTACCTAACTACCTAACCTACTTACATACCTCCTAAACATAGGTATCAATACAGTATATCGCTTCTCGGGCCCTCGTTTTTTCCACTGTATGTCGTAGTTCTAGAGGGGAGAGGGGGAAATCTACAAACTACTAAATAACAACTTACAACGCTGATACCGACGTCGACCCGACTCACGTATCATGTATCACGTATCACGTATCATGGACGGCCTAACATACATGTAGCTTCTATTGTAACCTTTGCACAATCTTTTCTAAATTGTGCTTTGCTTACTTTTAGGTGTTTTTCATCATCGCACCATGTCTTCACGAGATCAGTCGCTTAGTTCAAATAACCCCTTTCGTCGGAAGCTAGGTTATCCTTCTCTTTCTACCGACGGCCCCGCCTCCGCGCCCGCTTCGAGCTTCAATAAGCCCCTCGATCCTATCCCACGGACACCCTTTACCACATTTAAGTCTACCCCGCCTGGAGATGACGAACGCAAGATGCGTGAGGGGGGAGAGAGGGAGAAAGAGGCAACGCCGCTGCAGCCTAAGCCCAAGAAGGTCGTGAAGAGGGTTCGAGTTCAATCGCCGCCTCCGTCGTCACCCGAAGATACCGTACCCGTTAGCCGCTTCCCGTCCGTAAGCGACGGCGAGGACGACGAAGATGACGGTTATAAAAGCGATGATAGTAATCTACCAGACTACCTTGATCATGTTGATTCACCCGACACGGATTCTGCTACCGCGCGAGATCAGGATAGTTCTCGGCCTGGACGGTTAGAACCTCCCGCGAATCCCTTCGCAAAAACGCTGGAAGATTTAGAGCAGCCTGGACAAGAGCAGAGTACCAAGACAAAGGGGGCCCTCGACGTCGACTCGTTCAAACGACTTTTATTAACAGGCCATGCGAACATACCGAGCCACCCATCCGCGTCAGCACCTGAATTAGGAGGGGATTTGAGGGTTCAATCCTCTATATTTAGCAGCGAGGCTAGCACGGACTCGTATCCTCGGTCGCGTCGGTCTATCTTTGATACCGTACCAAAAGAAACCCCTCGAAGTTCGCCAAAGATTTACGGATCTGAAGATCCTAGGGAACAACGAGGAATCCTGCCTACGTCTTCCGTTTCTTCCATCCCTCCATCATCGACGAGGAAGAAACCACCGCCTCCTAGCTCGCGGCATGGGAAACTAATAAAGATCGAGTTGGGAGAAGGTATAGAATCTCATACGACTAAAAGTTCACCACCTCCTGTATCTATAAATGTCACCGCCCTACCTTCTTCTACCGGTACTGCGCGTAAATCCAATTCACACGCAGGAACCCCATTGCAATCTCCGCTTTTAGCAACTGATGTAAACAAACCGCTTCCGCTAACACCTTTTCGTCCCTCCGTGGAAGAGGCAGTTGATTCTCCATTCGATCGCGAAGCCATAGGCAAGGTCCCCGAACCTTTCATCGATCCACAGCCGGATCCTGAACCGCCAATAGCATTGCTAGCTGCTCGGGCTCATATCGAGTCGAACGGTACCACGCAGTCTCGCAAGCCTGTAGCGCCGCCGCCGCCACGCCGACACGGAAGAAGTGATAGTAGAGCACCTTCCATTAATACTACGAATGTAGACGAGGATACCCCACCGAGATCATCACTTGAGTCGAATCGGTCGCGAGCCGATAGTCTACGCACGAACACTAACCTGGGGAATCCGAATATACCCGCTCCTCCACCACCCCGCCGGCCAAATCATGTCAGACAGGGAAGTTCATTCACGAATCCAAGCCAAAGTAATTTTGCTTTAGCCTCTCCGATAGTGTTGGCTGAAAGCGAGCGTGCCCCAACAGGAGCGAGTCTCGGGCATGTGAGTAAAAGTGGGCAGATAGAAACCGCCGGCAGTCTAGCGACTATAACCACAAATAAGGACGGTCTTCCTAAATTATCCCCACCGCCTCCGCCACCTACCAGGCAAGCGAGTACTCGGCGCCCACCGAGCGTTAGGAGCATAGACCTTGGCAACGGGTCCAGCGCGGCGCGACGAGTTAGCAAGGAAAAAGATGGAGTGCTACCCCCTCCTCCTCCACCCCCTCCGAGGCAACGCGGTAGTAGCCGCGCGAGCGTCGAAAGCTCAGTTGTACCTGTAGAGAGCACGAGGAATACCAGTGATGACACTCAGAAGGATCTTGCGACATCTACCGAAACGTCTGTTTCAAAAGCGACTGATAAACAAGGGGAGGAGATATTGGCAGACCTCGACGCGTTACAGAGAGAAGTCGACGCCTTGATGGGAAGATATGGGAAAGCCAGTGGTAGCTAAGAAGTACGCGCCATCTAGATTTTTGGAAACAAAATTTTAATTCCATGGGTCCTCAAGTGAGAACTAACAACCAACACACGTGAGTGTACGAGGGCCCTCGAAATGGGAGAAGACCGGAAGGGTTTATTAGCATAGCCTGGATCGGCTCCTCTGCGACTGGATATGAGATATGAAATATGCGTCGTCGCACACAAAGTATGAACGTTATATAGGATCCGTGTACAGTAGGTAATTGTTAATGCTGGGGCCGCCAGATGTCCGGACACACTGACCGGCCCGGCCGGAGATTATAGTGCAGCGCAGTTGTTCCGGACCGTGGGAAAGAATGAAGCGTAAAGTTTGATCCCCCCCTTTATTTAATTATTGCTGTGGTACCCAGGTGTGAGAGGTATGTAGGTATGTATCTATCGTTGGGAAGCTCGCTCGCCCATGGGCATATATTGCTTCCCTTTAGTTAAGACTATAATGGCTTGTGTAATTAGACTTATACTAGCGGCTCTGTACTTATATCCACGTACAACCTAGCACGGTGCATGAAGGGGCGAGGTATGGGACGGATGTGAATAGACCTGTTGGTGGGGGGTGAGAGGTTTCTGAGGCGAAGAGCTTAAGGAGAACTTGTATGTCGGCTCCCAGTATTAGCGCACCCGCTGTAACTAGTAGATATTTGAGTCTACATCTCTAAGCTACGTCCATGGAGGTATTCTATTGCCTTCATATCGAGGTGCTGTAAGCTTGGTTGACTTGTCGAGGATATGGTTGTGTTGTACCTAAGGTGTTCTATATGTAGACGCAAGTACTAGCCCCACGACCACTTATCACGGAGGCTATATGAAGTAAAGGGTATGTTCATCGAATATAGTTTCAACTGAGGGAATTAGACAAGTCTATGAGGAATCGTGGGGAATGCATTGGAATCAAATTAGTAGTCGTTTGCTCCTCTATGTAACCCTTCCAGCAAGGTTCTCGCTTCACGACGGTATATGAGTTGATGGAATATCGAGTGACTGCCCCTTTACTATAACTCCTTCTGTCTCCTTATAGCCCGGCTCTGACTACTACCTCTGTTCACGTAGAAATGGATGAATGTTTCTTGAGGCTTGTAGATGCCAAATAGAACATGCTCTCTAACCATTACTTCTCGATCTCTTGATATTATATTATTATATTATTACACATATCAACGAGTCATCAACGAGTCATCTGTATCAATTACCACTCTGATATCAGGAGGCCTACTAGCCAACAACTTGATGAATCATAACTCCTAGTGCTGAGTTCACGTCGAGTTCTCCGAATCCAGTAGGTAGCAGTGTCTGGGCTTGGCAGCGAAGATACTGCGTTATCATGGTAAAATATCTGCTCAACTCTTATAACTGCTCTTATATCCTGTATCTAACTACTAGAATAGGAAGTAAAGTCCACGGAGATTTAATACGTTCCGAGAATGAATGGGGCTTCCTCGACTGATTTGTCAGTTCATGACGGTGGATATGAATGTTCTCGGCCAGTGTGCCTTTGAAGCTAGGTGGCGGTATCCGACAATTCGCGGATGATAAGACGGGGTAATTCTGAGTGTACATCAAGGCCGCGAGGCTTTCTCGTACCTGCCGATCGAGGATGCTAGATGGCTGATTGCTGTTCTTCCGACTAAATATGTCAACTGGAACGTTTTATGTACTGGGTGGCAACATACCTCGTTTATCTTGACATATGCCGTTGGGAAGTACGGGGCCTGGCCGAGAGGGCTCGAATGGGCCGGTAATGGTGACAACGCGTTACCGCCGGGACGGAGATACTAATCTGATAAAGCAGGTGGTACTACGAATCGATGTTGTATTAAACTTGAGGCTCGAACCTAACGCCGGGACCTGAGGGAGACCAGGATATGGAATTTGCCTTACGGCCGCACATCGAGCCCAAAAGAAGCACTCTTATAGTATCTTCCCCGCCATCCCAACGGTTCATACACTTATAAGCTTCGATATATGCGCCAAGGCAAAGGTCCCGGCAGCCAAGGAAGAAGGTCAGGATGATGTGGGTAACCATAGACCAGCAATCCTACAGGTCCGCATAATTCGATTATAGTTAAAAGAGCGATCTTAGCAGGATCGGGAAGGTCTGGCAGTTATACACCGAAAACCCGAGATCTATAACGCTATAGCACTTTGGAGATCAATGGTGGTCTGGTCGCATGACATCGAATCTCAACTTCTCGATTTGCGATTCAGCTCGTCGAAGATCCGGCCACCTCCCGAGCTGATAAGCGTTTCTTCGAGATTCGCGCCAAGAATCCGGACATTCCAGACCCTTGCGACAACGGGTGTTTTTAGATTTACCAAGTTGCAGGACCCGATCATACCCAAGATCCCCAACCACGACCCTCCCCTCGCTGCCGGGTAAATTGTTCTTGGGGATCTGCCATACGGAGATTGACTTGTGTTTTCTTCGTCGTACCTTGGAGAATCGACAGATCATACGATGCGCTGAGGGGAACGACTGTGACTTCATTCGTTTTCCTGCAAAAAAGCGTTATCGCGTGTAATAGGGGTTACAATCGACAAATATGGCTGCTAATTCCGCGACTCCGCCATGCTCCCCGACAGGACGAAAGCGATGACGAGGTGAAGCGAGAAAGCATGTTATCTCCTTCCCATAGGGCTTGTAACGGTCTCCTTCCGAAGTTGGAAAACGGCTTGTTATCGCCCATACGATTTCTCCCCAGACGTGTTCCTGCAGCATCGCTTCTGTGACGGACGAGTAGGGATTGGCACACTACCGTGTCTCTGCCTAAATCAGGATGCTGGTCGTTGGATAGATTGTATAATGCTAGCGAACCCGTCACGGGGTTACTTCGACTACCGTGTCGTTGTAGCTATGACCGGTCATATCGCCGTCGAGAGTATGATTCCATCGGCTTGGCGTTTGGTTTTAACACTTGAAGGGCACTGCATTCTCCTACCCTGTTTTGCAGCTTCCTGAACGCGTCTAGAAAGAACTAATCATTCTAGAAGCATACTTCACAGAGGGTCTTCGAGTTCGACGTCGTGCGCTCTTCGGCTATATAAGATCCCTTCCCTCTCTCCTGAATTGTAAGAAACTCTATAACCAGCAAGCAACTCGAACAACAGCATCTTTAACAGCTCATAGCCAGTTCAACGTAGAACCAAAACATCTTCAAGATGAAGTTTACCGCCGGTGTCTCCCTGTTTGCCGCTGTGGCCAGCGCCCTTTCGATCGACCTGAACAAGCGCGACTCTCCTCTCGATGTCAAGCTTGAGATGGTCGGCAACACAGCCGTCAAGGCTAGCATCACCAACACGTAAGGACCCCTATTTGCCTCCAACGCTATTCAAAGAATACCAGAACTAACGCGCACTCCTAGTGGTGCTACTGACCTGAAGGTCTTCAAGACGGGTACCTTCCTAGATGAGAATACTGCTACCGAGAAGGTTGCCATCTATCAGGGCGGTGGGTTTTCTGCGGATACTCCATAAACTATTAAAGGAGACTAATCGAGATTGTTAGGCAACAAGGTCCAGTTCGATGGTATCCGTCTGCGCGTGATGACCACCGGCCTCGACGAGGAAGCTTTCAAGACCATCGCTGCTGGCGAAACCGTCGAGGCTACTTTTGACGTCGGCCAGGTTTACGACCTCAGTGCTGGCGGCGAGTACGATGTTGTCTCCCTAGGGGCTGTATCTTACGCCGAGCTCAACACCACCGACATTGCCGGTATCTACTCCGTCGCCGGCAGCACTGTCTCCGCCAAGGTTGATGGCGCAGCCGCTAAGGAAGTCCGCCGCCGCTTCCACGCCAAGCGCATCGACGTCCAGTCCGACTGCACCGGAAGCAAGCTCAGCGCTACCAACACGGCTGTCAGCAACTGCCGTTCTCTCGCCTCGGCGGCTCAGACCGCCGCGTCCTCGGGCTCAGCTACCAAGCTCACCGAGTATTTCAAGTCGAGCTCGAGCTCCGTCCGCAGCACCGTCGCCGGTGTCTTCCAGAAGGTTGCCAGCGAGTGCGGCAGCACTTCTTCCGGCGTTTCGGATCTCTACTGCTCTGACGTATACAGCTCGTGCTCCAGCGGCGTCTTGGCGTACACTCTTCCCTCGGCCTCCTTCATGGTCAACTGCAACCTCTACTACACCGCGTTGTCAGCTCTAACCCGAACCTGCCACGGACAGGACCAGGCTACCACCACCCTGCACGAGTCAACCCATCTCACCCAGATCAAGGGAACCGATGACTACGGCACCTACGGCTACCAGGGCGTGCGAGGCCTCTCGGCATCTCAGAACCTTAACCACGCCGACACCTACGCGCTCTTCGCCAACGCCATCTACGTCGGGTGCTAAACGTATCGGCTACGCGCATTCATGCTAACTGGTTTCGCCGTTGGATAGGGGGGCTGTTGTTTCGGGGCATGGAACACCGGTAGCTGACTCTAGAGGGGGAGATGGAAAGAGAAAGACAAAGAAAGGAGAGAGAAGAGTATTATGTAAAAAACAAGATAAAAAAAAAAAGAGTGTAGATTCTTCCATCTCGTCTTTAGAGAAAGCTTCGGTAACTTGTAAGAGAAACTGGTGTTTCGTGCACTGCCTTCTCCCGACAGTGGGACAAAGCCAGCAAGAAGGCGGGGAGCAAAGCGCAAACTTCTATCGGATACAAAAAGCGGGATTGACGTGTTACCTTTTTATTACGATTGCTTTTTATTTTAGTTTTCATTGAATTGTATCCGATGTAGAAGAAATAAACATAGAAAGAATAAAAAGTTCCCGTTGTCAGTTATTACACACAAGGCAATTGTTTCTGTTCTATTAATATTAAGGAGGTACGTAACGCATCCCACTTATATAAAAATAAAAAATAAAAATAAAAGTGACGTACTGAAAAAAAAAACCCAGAGAAACCCATACGTGTTTAGGGGGGTACCAGAGTAACTATCTATTATTACACTGACTTCAACTTCGCTTGATACCTCCTTTCAGGTGATACCTCTTCTCAGGTATTAGAGGTTATCGAGGTATTAGTTGGCCATTGCGTAATTTAGATTTTCAACATCCTCAGGAAGGGTGTTCCTTACCACTTTAAGTTTTGATCAGCAAAAGCTCATATTGAATCCGCTCAAACGGGGACAGTTTCGTTTTTCTTTTCGTCCATCTCTATCTCTGTCGTTACGATCTTCCTTTTGTCCCTTCGTTTCTGTGCAGCGCACTTATTGTTATTATTATTGTTATTATTTTATTTTTTCGCATACATACCACTTACTTACATACTAAGGTACTCACCTAGGAGGTAGATAACCATGCAGCCGCAGCCGCAGCCGCAGCCTTGGCAAGAAGCTACTACACAATCACAATACGTACATCGTCAAACAGATCCACAGCCATGTCAAGATAATCCCATGGATGATCTGCGCGACGCTAAGAATTCCGTCGCGCTGTTCGCCGACTATATCAGCCGTCTAGAGCCTGATAATTCTCGACCGCATAGCAGTGGTGATTTTTCCAGCTTTTCGCCGCCCACAGTCACCCGCCAGGGATCCACAACCTCTACAGATGGGTCGCGTAAGGGCTCATCAAGACGGCATTACAGAGCCGTGGGGAAAGAATGGGCAGAATCGCCCCAAGGGACAGTTTGGACCCACATCAGTAATACGCTTCGAGAAGTCGCCGCTGAGTTCCCAGGTGTGAATCCGACGGCGATCCAAGAGTTCATCAGCACGCGAGACATCTTGGAGATGGGAGCTGAGTTTGTGCGTTATTACCGTCAAGCTGGCCATGCCATGGAAAAGCCGTACTGGGTGGCTGAGGATCTATTTTTCGACCTTCAGTCTGTCAAGCAAGGCGACACGGTGCCAGAAAGATGGACACGTGCGCGATCGGAGAGGAAAAGAGAATGGGATCTGGCGGATCACCTCGTGCGTTTTGTGTTGTTAGCCGACATCGTCCGCATTCGGGCGAATCGCCAGGATTGGAACACGTGGAGTAACGGTTTCGTGAGAAAAGTCTCCTTCTATCTGTGCATCTTGAGATGTTTTACGGTTAGAGACGCCGAGCAGCGACAGGCCGCCCGAGAGGCCGTCCGAGAGGCATCACCACGAGAGGCATCACCACGAGAGGCGCCTCGAGATAGGAACTCCAAACTATTGACGAAACGAAGTTCCTACACCAGCAGTAGTAGCAAATTATCTCATCAGAGCAAATGACTAGGGCGGCCTAGAAAGAGGAAACTACCAAAGTAATCTGGAATTGCGTGTATTATTTGGCCCATACCAGGATATGGAAGGAGGAAGTGCGAGATCAAGACCCAAGGCGCCGAGGTGCGGGAACGCCAGGGACGCCAGGGACGCCAGGCACATTGCATGCCCAATGGAGTTGAGCGGTGAACAGATGCTTTGGCTGGACGGATATGGTACTTTCAAGGCGCTATGAGTTGACATCAAGCTAGGTATTATAGCAATGCTACTAATCATATTTCTGACATGCGTAAATTCACATCAGTAAATAAATTTGACTCAAATAGTAAGAACACTTAGCATTGTGACAATATCATTGTCTTTTCAGGATAAGACGATGGATGTTGCAAGGAGGTAAGTACCTAACCTATTAACTAACCTAGAGTAAAGCGAGGGGGAGGGGATGGAATGGATCAATACAATAAAGCCATGATGGAACCATTGAATTTTTGGGTAGGAAAGTGAAGGAAGTTGGAGAAATCGACTGAAGTAAAGTAAGTGAAAGAACATTAATAAAAGATGCAGGTGAGGATTAATATGTACCTTAATAGGTACCTCTTGGCTTCCATCATCCATGTGCATATGTCTCTTGGAGTTATTATGCATATGGAGAAACAACTATGCAACTAATGAGGCTCATGTACATTTACATGTACATTTCGACGCGGACCTGAATGCGACAAAGGAAACCTCGAGCGCTGCTGCTTCCAATCGCGCCTACCTTTGTCTCAGTTCTGATAGTTAAGTCATACTTCAGCATTCGTACCTTTCTCGTCATCATTAAACTTCTTACCTTCCCTATTTCATCCTTTTACATTTTTTACGGTACGTGCGTGCACCGTTCAATAATTACCTAGGTACCTTACTCATATTATTTTATATCGTTATTCAAGGCGTCGCACATTCAATCTTATCTTTTTCCCCCAACCTGGGTACCTATTAATTTCACTAAGCCTAGCCACAACAGCCACTGTCATGGATGAGGAATCTGATATCGACGATCGCGTCGCGTCTGAGCAAGAGGAGGACCTTGATGAATATGACTCCGACGAGTCTAGATCGGAAGACGCCCATGGGTTTTTTGATATGGAAGCTGCCGAATCTGATAACGAAGATGAAGATTCGTTTGATGCATATTCAAACACTGAAGAGTTCTTTTTCCCCCAGTTCAAACTATTACCCCCTGAACTTCGTGCTCGCGTCTGGGAATTCTTCGACCCGGATCTTAGAGAAAAGGCGCGGGTGTTTCACATGATTCTCAAAATAAATCCGGTCGAGTTCTGGAGAAGTGCGACTCTAATAAACCAGACTGCGCCGGCAAGAGCAATGCTGGCTACGCACCAGGAGAGTCGCGAGCTGGCGTTGAAGGCATATCCCGACACCCTCGATATACATCGAGGAAGCGGCGTTCTTCGCTACAACAGCGAGAGGGACGTTATACTTCTTTCTATCAGTTCTGTTCTCGGCTTCAAAGACCAAGAAGAGTTCTTTTCGTCTCTTGGAAATACCAAATACCTCGCCTTTAACCACCTTCGGTCAGCTAATGAAGAGATGCTTTACCCGAGACTGGCGACTCATCCGACTTTGAAAGCGGTATTCTACTGCTATGATTGCTACGAGTATTCTTCCCGCGATTTGAAGTGGTGCGCGTCTGATTCAGTCCATCGCTTCTCTACCCATCATACAGAATATGACGAAATATCTCGCCCGCAACATCTGGAGTCTCTATTTTGCTGGCCGGACATTGAGAATCATCGACAGTTTGCCGAAAAACATGCCCAAACTACCCTTGGAGACCAGGAACCCCTGAAATTCTGGTCCATGATCGAATTCGCCGGCGAGGGACTTCGCCGCTTTGAATTACTGGAGGCCGTAGTATCGTCGGGTGAGTGGACTGAAGGATGGCCCTCCGATATGGAGAGTGAGCCCGACACGGAATTTACGAATGAAGACGAGTATGAAAGTGAGGGGATAGACGACGCAACAATCGAGAGCGGCTCTGGTCCAAGCGAGGACGAAGATGATCTAGTCGTGCAATCTGGATATGACGAGGAAGAAGAGGAGGAAGACTTGTCTACCTTTAATGGATTTTCTCCTATTAGGGACGAAAACACGGAGTTCTACTTGGGCGATGACGTAGAAGCCGGCGGTCTCTCCAGCCTCGAGCCTGAATCTCCCAATCGCCGTGGCGATGCTTCGGAACAAGATCTTTCTGATGAAGAACCCGTTCAGAAGATTGCTCGACACAAACGTCGCATTGTATCCTCAGATGATGAAGATGGCTCCGATGATGAGCGCGACGAGGAAGTCAGAGCATCGTCACGACCTGCTAAGCGTAGCCGCGTAGTCCTTTCCGAAACTGAAGATGAGGATGAAGACTACGACAGAAAGACAGGTCGTAATACCGTGCGGTACGAATATGAGGAGTCTGACGAATCCGAAGAATCCGAAGACGAGGAACCTGTGAAGGCAAAGCCGATGTCGCTATTTGAAAAATTAAGACAGTACCGCCAAGATAACCCTGTCTCGGTCAGTTCAGATGCTAGCTCAAATATCGAGGCATCAATAGGCAGTGAAGACTTGGATGGGGGCGGAAACGCCGACTTTTCGGATGACGAGGTTGGAGATGAGGACGGGCTATTGCAGAATGGTGGAATTGCGGCAGATATGTCTGAAGAGCATTTCGAAGACGACGAGGACGACGAGGACGGATGGTAACGGGCTATGTGAAAAGCATAGTACATTGGGAGGCGACGACTAACAAGATATTGGCGGCTATTCTGGCATATGGCGGCGATGACTCGGAGAAGTATTTATAATCTGCTATGATCCGTATTTCATCTAGGCGTTCATTAGCGGGTTTCCTGTCTTTGTAAGGATATTAGAGACGTTGCATGGAGTCTCGGATGGTTTCATTAGAGTTGGAAGCATCGGTGGCCGGGATTCGGCTCAAGGTTATTTATCATCACGGCGCGTTAGATATGCGCGTCCTTTTAATGCGGATAATTTAATTACCAGGCTTCATGTGAGCTTGGATCCGAGACAATGATGCTAATGGCCGTGGGTGACATCGTTGAGTTCAGATTGGCACTCCCAAGTGCATAGTAGTAGGTTCAAATATCGGCTATATCTTATACTAATATTGGTATAGGCCTGTTTATCTAATTTTTTACTTGTTTATGTGGGGGATGGCCATCCTCTACTCTATAGCCAAGCCTGGAGAGGTTTATATAGATCGGCTGTATACGTTCCGTAGCCATCATCATTAGGATCTCCCAATACGAAAGCCGTACATAATAAACCCTATTCAAATTTACTCCCCTCATTCCGTGGCCTCTCGTCATCGCGCGGCTTACCCTCTAGCACAACCGCACTTCCACCTCCCGCCCTATCTCTCCCTCTCCCATCCCCATCCTCATCCTTCCGCCGATCAAGCAACACCCACAGCCCAAACACAACCGCGGTCGAAGGCAGCGTAAACGCCCAATACACCCAGAACCCGGGGTTCTCGACCACGCCTGCCGCGGACGAGGCGTGCCAGTCTAGAGACGGCAGGGCGAACAGCGCCGCGAAAAACGTCGCGGGCAGAAACGCCATCGTCATTATGGCCACCGTGCGCATGCTCGAGCTGTCGCGCCGCGCGGCTTCGGCGATCCGCCGGCTCGCGTCTGCGAGGTCGGCGTTGGTTGCGGAATCTTCGTGCGTTAGGAGCGCGAAGAGCTTTGGGTTTTTTTTTGTTAGCTAGGATCCGAGCTTTTGTTTTGCGTCACAGGGGTAGGGGAAGACGGCTTTTCCGAAGGGAAATCTTACCACCGTCGACAAGCGCTCGGCGCGCTCCTTGAGATACTTGAGGTATTCCTGCGAAGCGTGCATGCGCCTCCTTAATAGGGGTATCGCCGTGATTAGGCGACGTGTATTTTCATCGTTGACTAGGGTGCCGTATCCCGCGTTCGGTAGCAGCGCGCTGTCGAGGACGAAGTCGAGAACGACGTCTATGAGCCGGAAGTGTCGTTCATTATTGGCGATGTGGTTCAATACCTCGCCCACGTCTTTGATGTAGACTGTAATCGATTCCATACCCAGGCGCTCCTCGATCCCGCTTGAGTGTCTGCTATAACCCGTTTCACGTTCTGTTAATCGGACCATGTGTGCCCGGTACGAGATTTCGCCGTCGAACATGCAGCACACGCTTAGAGCCGTTACGTATGCTAGCAGAAACGGCGAACGTAAGTGCTCTTGGTGGCGTCGCAATACGTGAACAAACCAGGCCGCGGGTGCACTGCTGCTGAAGCTATGCTGTTGCCGTAAGATCCACAGAGCATGCGTTTGTAGACTCCGCTGGTTGAACGTCCATACTAGCACGAAGCTAGATGTTCCAATATAGTATGTGTCTATATCTACCGTCGCACTCTCTCCCCCCTGACCCTTATCATAAGCCATAGGGGAGGATGGGAAGTAATGGAAGCCATCATATTCACTGCGCAAAAGCCACAGCGCCGCCGGGTTCATATGCATCGCATCAACAAGACCTAAGAAAATATCCTTCGTCACCCACAGCGAAGGAAAGGGTGTAGACCACGACTCCAGCCGACTGTCGATCACGATTAGCTTAAGCGACGCAGCCGGCGGCGCAGATATTGCACTTTTGCGAGCGTCATCACTAATAGGCTGTCCCCGAAAGAACCCAGGCAAGTGACTGAGCTTTAAATCCTTCTCGACGTAAGTCGTCGGCTCCGGGGGCGACGCATACACGGCGATAACGCGGAGCTTGGGATCGGGACCGAGCGCCGCGTCGCCGTAGCGCTGGAAGACCTCGAAGTTCTCGCGGGCCAACTGAGTAAACTCATCCATACTGGTAGCACAGAAGACCCGGAGACTTTCCGAGTATTATATCATAGTCTACGGGAAATATAATGGCAACATGAGTTCTTTTCTCTTGGGTATTGTGATAATAGAATATAACTAGTGAAAATAAAACATGAGAGCATTTGGAATTCTAGTCGTCAGCCACTCGGTTACCTCACAAGTTGACGCATTCTGTCTTCTGAAGGATGAGCGTAGCGGGGGCTGAAACGAATGTAACTCAGCCGCGATGTCTCCTCCGACCCCAGCACCATCTCCACATCATGTCTGCCATTACTTGTAGTATTGCGCTCAGTTGTATTAGCGACGGGTAAGTGGACCGACGCTGAGGGGCACTCTTTATGTCTCTAGGTTAATAGTTATGTGCTAAAAAAGTGTAGTTATAGGAACGGATGAGAATGTAGAATACGTTGATTGGAATATTACGAAGAATATTAGGAAGAGGTAAAAGAGGAACAAAAGAAAAAATAAAGCTTGAAATTAGATTCAATGATTCAAAACAGAAAAATGAATGCATCAGCCGCGAATCGAACGCGGGGCCCATCGATGGCAACGATGGATTTTACCACTAAACCACTGATGCTTGAATTGATGTCAAATTTGCGGGGTATTGCAATACTTGTAGCATCAAACTACCAATCTGCCAATCCATATTAGGTAGATACCTACTCATACCAAAAATGTCTTGGAACTTCCATCTCAATACCTAGGATCTAATTAACTTTTTTTTTCTTTCTTTCTTTTTTCTTCTTCTTCTTCTTCTTCTTTCAAATCTAGCACCAGTTACACTTCAAGGACGCTCAACACCGTCTATTTTCCAGATGCGCCGACCTTTCTCATCGCGTCCCAAGTCCTGAAGATCCTCGCCGTCCATCGATTTAACAACGCGCTCTTCGCCAACGGGTAGCACAAGAATAATACCCTTCTTTAGCCACAACGGCTCGAATTGGTTCATCATCAGCGATTTCGCTCTGACAATAATAGTATTATTCAACACGCCGTAGGAAATGTTGATATCCATTAACTTTAAATTTTCCGCGGTACTTACGCCGTTGTCCTCAAGCCAATAGTCGTGGAACAGCGTCTCATCCTCAGGTGTGCTGACGGGTGCCGGGAACTCGTCACCCGTAGGCCAGTGAGGGTACTGAGTTAACGGCGGAGGGAATATCTCGACTGCTCGGTAGTCGTCCTTCTCCAGACCTGGGAATTCCAAATCTTCTTCGGCGAGGCACGTAGTCGGCCTGGGTTTTCCGATCGGGATGACAGATCCGATGCGCGCAAGCACGGGGATAGAGCTATACCAGGTTGAAGATATCTCGTGCCACTTACCAGCCTCGAGGTATTGATATGGCGCCGAAATGTTCAGAAACCCCAGGTCCTTTTCGCCTTTTTTCGGAAGATAGACCTTTGCGCTCGAGAGGCCTGGCTCGTATACACCTGCGATAAGTAGGGAATCGCCGAACCAGTACTGCGTGTCCCCCTTGAGTAATTCCTTACTCCAGACATTAGGATCAGACTCGTAACCCCAGCCAGTCCATCGTTGGGGCGGAGTTGCTTCTCGGTGAGATTTAAGCATGAGGGAATACGTGTACGGCACTAATTCATATCTACGTTGTATCGCGTTTCGAATAATCGGCGTTACGGATGGGTACTGCCATGGTTCAATGACTTCGCCGATGAGATTATCATCGGGGTTAGTCTTGTAGCAGTTGATGGCGAAACGCGGTGAGTGAATGCCAAGTTGTATCCAGCGAACGAGATGCTCTGGTGTCGGTTGAGGACCCTCGAAGCCGCCAATGTCATGACCGTAGCACTTACTAAATGAGAAATAATGTCCGAAAGCGTAGTAGGGCTAGATTAATACTTACCTGGAGTAGGGAGAAGCCTGCATTTAACGCCAACGCATTTGCACCTTTCATCCCTTCCCAGCTTGTCACGTTGTCGCCACTCCACGAGCCGGCGCAGTATCTCATAGTACCCGCCGTCGCGCTACGGGTAAGAACAAACGGGCGGACATCCGGTTCCGCTTCGATTGTCGCATCGTGAGAGTTCTTGCCTACAAGCTCAGTATGAAGCGCTCTACCCCAGAGTCCGACATGCTTGCGAGATTCGCCAGACGGTATGGCCACGGTCTCGAGTGCGCATTGCCAATCGTCATTCGGAAGATTATATTCATTGTTGTCGTTCCACATAGCGTCAATACCAACCTCCTTGAGAGCCTTCACTCCATTGTACCACCAGTTGTATCCCGCCTTGGAAGTAAAGTCAAGGTGGCTGCCTTCGCCACTTTCCCCTCCACCAGCGCTCCAGAGTCGCGTAACCGCGGTAGTCAGAGTATTTGGGTCCTTGAAAAACGCACCGGACTGTGATAATTCTGTATACGCTGGGTGGCTCGCCAATACATACGGTTTTACGTTCGCCAGAAGACGAACACCGCGCTTATGACACTCACGCGTAAATCCTCGCGGATCTGGGAATCGGTGACGATTCCAAGTGAACACATTCCTCGTCTTGGGCTCGGTTTCAGCTACTGTATATCCCGAGCTCATCTGGAAGGCTGAACACGGCATACCGTGCTTTTCGCAGTTTTTGATGAAATTTAGGATCGAGTCACACGCGCGGGGAGAGTCCTCCATGCTATACTTCATACCACCACCGATGTAGCCCATCATATACCGAGGCACAAGTAACGGAAAGCCTACCAGTTCAGCATAAGAGCGAACAACATCTGCCACCGTCCTCCCGGCGATGAGGTACTCTTCAAGTCCACCGTGGGCCTGGCGGTATACCTTGTAATAGCCCCACATTCCGTCTAGTTCAGATCCGACAGCCCAAGTCGCCCGGGCATGAGAAGTCGAGAAAATCCCTACGCACCCGTCGGGGGTGGCATTGATCAGTAGAGGAATGTGTTTATATAAAGGATCTGTTCGGTAAGCATCGTACCCGAAGGTATCGCTCGCCGCTATGTGAAACCCCCTGCCACTGAGATCCATGGGTCCGGCCTTCTCTCCGAGCCCGACGTGTAGGCTGTCTACTTTATAAGTCGTATAATGGGCGACGCCGGAGCCATCTATAGTATAAGATCGGAAATCCAAGTCGCGATGGATAGGCTTTTGCTGGTCACGCGGGAAAAGAGACACAATTGGCGTATTTGACCAGTCAATATCGACTTTGATTTCGTCAAGCTCGATGGTTTGGCGACGTTTATCTACGTCGACGTCAACCTTAGGAGCAACATTCTTAAAGAGGGGATCCGGACGCTTCGCGCTAGGATGGGGTGGCGACGAGTGCTGAGCGGTGGTGAAAGTGGTGCGGAACACATTTGGACGCAGCGCCTCGAATCTAAAATGGCATGTCTCGTGGTTATTTTTGCCATGAGAGACGAGTGCTAGGGAGGGGTTCTTCGACCTCGCATCATGGGAATTCTCCAGCACGTAATTGGTTGGTACGTATTCATATTGCTTAAACATCCTTGAGGGATTGGCGATATGGTTCAAATGTGTAGCAGCAAAGATGGACTCGTAGGTTTATCTTTACGTGATGTGAGGAAGTCTCAGTGAAGCTCTGCAGAGGATCCTTTTAGAGAATAGCGGAGTGGAGATGGAGATGGAGATAGACCGTGTGTTGAATCAGGAAGAAATTCTAAAAGCGGGCGAGGTTTTTTTTATACCTTCTACAATACTTTGCGCTTTCCATATTTCATACTTACTTTCTACAGCATGCACTGATTCTAGAGCACTATCCAATAATTTTCCATCTAGACTACCACCTGCATTAGGTATTCAACTCTTAGGCGTGTTGGAGAAGGCACAGAAAAGCCCAGAAGGCAGTCCCAGTGCGATATTTCACGACAGTAGGGCAAACGTGCTGCTGGGAACTCGCCCATGCTAGTGATTGGTACCATCTTGAGGTGGCCATGCAACCGGGATAACCAATCACAACTTGAACTCGACCAGGTTGTCCTTCCTCGGACAGAGATAGGCCGGCTGTACCAATCTAAATTTGGTCGGCTTGGGTCGCCCATATACATACAATTTGGATTCTGAATATAACGTGGGATTTAACACTTGCAATACTTAGCTCGGGGAGCGCAGCCCGACAATAGTTAGTTGCGAGAGTTCCCACCAAAGGTAATTCTTTAATTTCATTTAGGTAAGGGCAAAAGCTTTTGATAAATACCTACCTAGGTACCTACCTAGGTAGGTAGCTATCTAAGGTACAGTATCCAACCCCTTGCCCCAAGGAGAGACATGCTTTTCTTGCGCTGCCCCTCCATTGTGAGCCAGAACCAAAACACACAAGAGGAACCTCGTCATCCCGTAAGTAATTATATGACAGTATCAATCGAAGCTTGTTGAGGTTTATGGGACGATAATTCTGTGGTCCTATATATCTCTAGAATTAGATCCTGTTGTATACGAGTTAGTATCTCGCAGAAGACTAGAAACCTGAGATCATAAATACCTACCTAGGTTAGGTAGGTACCTTGTCTGATTTAGTACTCAACTCTCTTCGTATTGCTTCTGTTCCTATGCCGACTTTTGATTAATTTGGATAACTAGGTTTATAGTCTCTTACCTATAGCAGGCCTGCTGGCCCTGTACGCCACTGAGAACATGCTCCTTCCAAAAGAGCTCACCCTTCCCCATCAACCATATTACCCTTAGTGCTTCGCTATATACAAGAGTGATCTCACTGCCCATTCTGGGTGGCGGGTAACCTAAGATGAAGAAGGAATAATAATACCGTTGATCTGTAAATACCAGCTATTTATTCAAAATCAGCTCACCCAAAATTGAATTTGATAATTGATTGTCTTTCTCAGCTTCGTTTCATCTCTGATTTTCCTGTTCTACTGACTGCCGTAATAGAATGATCTTATACTCAATAGGATTTTAAGAGGCAGGAAAGGGTATTTTACCTAACCTAAATCATGGGCTCCTTTCTAAGACTGTTCAATCCCTAGCACACATCGCCAGTTACATGTGAGGACATGAAATAATAAGAACAATATCACCGGTATAATATCATATACCATATACGTAATTAACACGCTTACCCGATATCATGACTCGTTGTGTAGCTATAGCTTTCCCGCGTCCGCTTGGGTTAAGTACCTACGCCGACATGTCTAAAACATTTGCATCAAGTTAAAAAAAAAAACAAAAAAAGGATATCTAGACGCTAATTAGACTTACATTAAGCTAGACCCTGTCGTTCTGGTATGAGGCGTTGATTTAATATCGTTAGAATTAGGCGTTTCGTCAGTCACTGCTTAAGCTAAGATAGTCACCTGGAGAAGATATAAACGAGGCTAGTTGATATCTGACCTATCGTGAATATGGGTGCGATTCGTGAGGCGAAACTTATAAAAACTCTACACTCCAGTACGCCTGATTAGAATATTCTAGGTTAACTAAGTCTAAATTTTATAATGTGTCAGTTGAAAGAAGAGGGGGTAAGGAATAAGGGGAGAAGGATATAGAAACATTACGCGTAAAATTAGAGGAATAGGAAAAAGGCATAGGACTTTTAAGATTGATTGTAACTAAATATCTTACAAAATCTCCTGTGACGTATGTAAGACTCTTGTTTACTTTAGTTATTGATGACGAAATTAGCCAATTGTGCACACCTACACATAAGCCATACTATCCTCTCTAGTACACCCTAGATTTATTACTCGTTATAAACATGCTAGATCTAGCGCGGCTTTTCAACTTGAGTAACTATCGGGCTTGGATTAGTTCACCTGAGCCTTCGTAATCTGGTCTAGAGACATTTAGATATCCTAAAATAGTCCGCCGGAACGAGCCAACGTGAAAACTATGGGGTCCAACCTAAAGATATCTGTTCTAAACCTTTAGCTTATGAAATAGATAACTATACTAGTATAGTCTGCCAAGTATTATCCCCGACTTGTTGACGATCCCTTTGGGGGAACCGTACTACTATGGGGCGGTAATTATGTCACAGACTAATGAGGTAAGATAGACAGGACGGGATAGACAAAAAGAAAGTAGCTGTGAATGAAGACATACGTAGAGTAAAAAAGGTGTCGACTTACCTGACGTACCTATCTCCTAAAGTATGTAACAATCGTCCTCGAATAAGTAAACACATACCTACCTCCTACTTACCACTCTTACCTACGTATTGTACCAACATTCTTACCTCTGGACCACTATTACCGACTCTCTTGACCTTCGTTACGATAATATAATACCCCCTTTCCAACATAATTCAGCCTCCAATCAAATCATCAATGCATACATGCTTCTCCAAAAACCTGGCTACTCACCTTCCCGGAGATCTGTAGCATTTTGTTAACAACCCCTAGCTCCAGCAAATACTCACAGCACATAGACATAAAGCCTATTACGCAAAAACAAGTTATAAAGAATATTCAAACAATTCTAGCAAGCCTTTTCAACTCTACCTAGTCGGAGAGGTAGTAAGCAAGCCCAGACACTCATCCATCGTCCCCATACCGCCATACTCAAAATCCGCCCAGATAGCCCACAATGGACAAAGACCCCAAACTTTCCCTCCCTCTCAGCTTCGGCGCCCGGGCACAGAACGAATTCAACGCCATAATCGACATTCTAGCCTCGATGCGGGACCAAGGCACCGAAATACCCCCCATCCTACACACCCTCGTGCAAGAACTCTACACCCGAGCCTACACCGCCGAGCAACACAGTGACCGCCTAGCAAACAAATTCCAGCGTCTCCAAGCCGAGCACACGCAATTCGTCGTCGAGTACAACCGGCACTGTAAGGACGGCGACCAGACCTGGAAGCCGCGCGCCGAGAAGAACCTGCTCGGCGCCCTGCAGCGCTTCGTGGATTCCATCATCGAGTCCAACCGCGAGTCGCGGGATGCGATGAAGGACATGTTTGATGAGCGCTTGGCTATGGGTGCCGAGGCTACGGCGTTAAGAAAGGAGGTGGCGGAGCTGAGAAGGGAGAATGAGGCGCTGAAGGATAAGGTGGCATTAGAGGCTTCTACGTAACGGCAATATTAATGATTAATTGACGGTTGTTTTGAAGTATATCTTTAAAAGCGCACCCCTACACATTGTCATCTGCTAGTAGGCTTAACCGCACCGTTGATATGAATACGGATTACTCACGAGGAACCGTTCTTTACACACTTTCCTCAAATCATTTAAACAGGAGAAGCTTCAGCTCCCGCTGACTAACCAAATACACAAAATATTCCAAAGGGTATCACCGGCCTAGACCTGTCTACCTCTAAATCAACCCAATTGATCCTGTGCCTACCGGACGGGGGTATTCAAATCTACCTATTCCCGACCATCCTGAATAACGCCCGTGTATACCAATGCCCGAACCAGGACCTCTATGCGATCTAAACATCCCTCTATTGGCGAACATCTGCACCGATGCTCGCGAAATATTTACAACTCTTCTGTTTGTCTCCGGCCACAATTTCCATGGTAGCATTACCGCCTGTTTCGAATAAGAGCCTGTTCTGTTTGTCTGGGTCCCATCTCTCCCAATGTACCGAGTCGGGGTGCCGGTGCGTGTTCGGATCAAAGGTGCGGATGAAACTCGTCCAATACGCTTGAATGATGGGAATGACTGGAACATTAATCCCGTCCCCTGTATAACTCGCCGGGGGCGTACCCGAAATATATTCAGGCCCCCAGATTGCCGCCAATTCTATCGTGTGGGGCACGCCGTATCCCTGAGCGATTTCATCTGGGTCCTCGACATTATAGCGGTAGTTGAACGAGCGACCGACGCCATATTTTCTCATCGCCGAAGAGATGAATAGTCCCGGGCACATATACCTCATATCACCGTAAGCGTCGCTAACCTGGCGCCAGTAGCAACCCGGGCTGGGGCAGGTATCATTCTTATTTGGATACAAAGAGTCGATCTCGTCCAATTGGTCCCGAGTTAGATATGGGAATTGGGCACGCAGGAATGCCTCGCTTTCGGCAAGAGTTGATGTTTTCGGGTCCGTGAAGATCGTCCCGCCGTTGGTATCATCGCCGTAGATGACGGGGACCCTGACAAACTTGCCTTTGTCGAACGCGTTGTACGTATAATCAGTGATCAGGTCATCGTCAAGGACCGGATTCCAAGCATACAGTGGCTTTTTGGTTTCACCTGGATAAGGAATGCCTGTATTTTGAGCTTGGAGTTCCGCGGTGGTCTTATTTCTTAGGCAACCAAGAGAATAATAACCTGAGCATCCAACAAGGGCCGAGAAATTATCATAAAGGTACTGACTCTCGTCGACGGTTAGGACTGTAGCGAAAGATACTGATTCTACTGCGGCGGCGTGGAATAAGCTAGTCTCCTTGCCGTTATATGCTACCATTTGAAGGCTGATACTAGCGGCACCCGCGGAATCACCACCTAAAACCACGTGGTCAGGATCGCCGCCAAACTTGGAAATATGGTCTTGCACCCATTGAAGCGCCTTCCGCTGATCGCGTAGTCCGTTATTAGGCGTAATCTTATCGCCGTGTGTGATAAATCCGTATAGACCCACACGGTAGTTAAAGGTTACAACGACGATGGAGTTCCCGCTGGCTTCAATCAAACCGGATCCGTTATAGTTCGGATTGCTAAGCTCATTAAACCCCCCGCCTTGAATAAAGAAATAAACTGGTAGCTTGGAGTGACGATTCGCCTTAGTTGGTGCGTACACATCGAGGAACAAGCAGTCCTCCGAACGGCCAGCGTCTGGCGGATTTGTATTCGTCGCCATGCAAATTTTCCCATGCTGTTTCAATTAGAAAAACAAAGTCTTAACGTAAATCCTTGGTTATGGATTCGTGGGGATAAGTTTGGACGGAGAAGTACGTACCGTATCGGCTACTTGTGTCGTCTTGTTGCATGGAGGATCTTGCGGAGACGTAAATCTCAAATTACCGACCGGCGCCGCGGCGTACCGCATGCCAAGCCATTGCGTGATGCCGTTCGGGTTAGCCACGCCGACGTACCTATTGCATGACAAGTCGACAGCAGTGTCAAGGGCGACTGCAAGGCAACACAAGTGACATAGCACAAGAATGGCTACCCTTATCGTGATCATTGAGGTTCCACGGGTCCCGGAAACCTCCGAGCAGGAACTTGACGATATATTAAGGGTATTAGGAGGGTAGCATAGGAAAGCGGCATTATCCAGGATCTACCTAGGTAGGTATCGCGGCCTTGATATAGTTGATACAAGAGGAGTAGGACGAGAGCATGCTTGAATAAGATATGGTATTGTATGGAGACGAGAGGGCGGACTAATGAGCATTCCACGACATCATCTGACGGGATTCCACTTCGCCTTACGCATTCCAGTTCCGATGTCTGTTCTCACCTCCCTTGTCTCTTTTTCATCTCTACCATGTCTCCAATGTTTCCCATGTTTCCCCCTGTCTCCTACGTCCCCCCTTCTAATGAGAGAGGTCTGAGCTGCGTGACTCTGCAAGCTGACAACATTCCAAGTTGCTGCCCGGTCTGTGCATATTCACTAGGGCCCAGAACAGATAGAACAAACAGCACGAACAGCGTGAGCAATCAACAGTATGGGGCGCGTGACTTTGGACTGTAGGAATTCAGGTGAAGAATGGTAGCATTAGGCGCTGCCGCTTGGCGGGTCTCGGTACGCCATGCAGACGGCACGGCGTATCGAGTTGAGTTAGAATAAGATGTAACGTTTTGGAGTAGTTAACTAATAGAAAAAGGGAACCCTAGCAAGTTACAAAGTATATTCGAATCGACGTATACCTCCTCAAAGTGCTAGCAAGCTTCAAAAAGTGGATAAGCTTCAACCATAAGCTTATGGAAGGAACTATGGATTCTCCAAATGAGTTTGTGGGGGAAACAGGGGATTAAACTTTTTAGCATTGCGATGTGCTATGGGTATTCCTTACAAAACCATAACTCAGTTTGACGATTCATGGAAAATATGGGTCCATTTTGGATATCTTATGGGGAACCCCGGAACTAAATTTTGTTCATCGTTACCCAATCGGCACTTAGAGCTACTTCTAACTAACGTGCCGAATAGGTCTTGATGGTGAAGGTACTAACTATGTACACTATAACGCGCTACGTACTCATGTGCGAAGATGGTCAAGACAGGTTAAATCTTGTTCCCCTTGCAGATGGCTTGCATAGATCGATAGGGGGTATTGTCGTCAATACGAGGGATATGATGATTACTTCCTGAATCTTCCTCAACTATCGGGTTTTTTTTCTATACGGATGTTGTCAGTTGCCGAAATCAATTAATTGCTTTTTTTTACCCCCTTTACCTTTGGTAATGGTTAATCAGCCTTAGCCAGGGGGAGAATCGAGATAATAGGTACCTACCTATCTATGTAGTAATACGTACGTAGCAATACGTAGCAATATTTTAGCAATAGCCGCGTAAGTTCTCACACATAAAACATATAAAACCACATAATCGTTGACCCTTCAGTAAATTACTCTACCGATATCTTACGACCCCTTCGATCTAACGCTGCCAAGCATTTTCGACAACTAGGCCCTTGCCTTGATATCTCACATTCCACATATTCTACTATGCGCACGCGACGTGACAATGCAAACCCAAGAGCGGAATTGGTTCGACTTCTTAGTGTGCGCTTGCGCGCGCTACATAGCTCCGACGCCGACCTCGAGCCCGAACAGTTCGTATTTTTACTGCGCAGGGCAGATTGATTTTAATAATGGACCCTTGCTCCAACCATTGATATAACATCGTAAAAAGTATTCCCGCAACCGGGCGCGAGCGGGATTGTTTATATTATGGGTATCTCTTGGCGACATCTCGCAGATCGGATCTCCAGACCTATCAAATTTTCTCAGTTTGGAATGCAGGTACATATGAATCAGAGCCGCTTTTTCGTACCAATTGGTTGTCGGATAATTTATTATTTATAAAGATGCGGTTCTTTATTAAATTCGCTTAAAGTCTGATTAAAAGCGAAGTATATATTCGACCATCCGCCCTTCTGATTGATGCTTATGGCATACAGATGTAGGTACCCAGGTACCTAAGTATGTAAGTATCGTAAAATATACGATATCTCCATCGTCTGTGACTAAAATGCAGCTTTGCCGACGTCGACATAGCAATTTCCTTATCTAATGCTATAAATACACTTGGGTACACTTAAGTAGTGTGTATGCCGAACGTTGCAGCTCGTACAACCTCGCCAATGCGCCCATGTCTTCAAACCGCGGTGGTAATTTTATTCCTCGTGACGTGTAATTACTACCGTACACATTCTGAAACTTGATTTGGTAGTTTGAACGTGTTTAGGTTTAAAATGGAATTTGAATTGTATAATTTGAAAAGAAAAAAAAAAGGTCGTCATCTTATAAGAATACAGAGCTATACTAAAAGTAAGCAAACAAGTGGAATTATATGTCTTTCGTAAGTCTTGTACAAATTCGTCCGGTTTATTACTATGTATTCACGATATTTATCTAGGTACGACAAACAACAAATGCTTAATCGGACAGTTGATGCGGGGGCGCAACATAATCTCAAACAATGGTCAAAGCTCCTACAGCTTACGGTTGTTGAATGTTACAATTTATAAGCGACCTCATACGAGTTGGATCATGTTCTCGTATCACACAGTTTCAATACTTATATGTATCCATGGGTAGGTAGGTATATACCTAGGTACCTAAGGTATACAAAAGCCACATGCGCAACGCGCATACGAGCATGTACCTAGATTTAAACGTGGCTGATTTTTATTTTTATTTTAATTCCGACTCGAATAAGCATAAACAATCAAGCCAACATACGTGCCTCCGTCGGCAAGGAATTTACAAATATTCTCAATAACGTAAAAGAAAACCTTGTCTTTTACTTTAGGTAACTAGCCTTGCCTGCCCGGATATGTAACATCTCGGGATACCATGTCTTGTTTTGGTAGGTAGGAACCGTCAAAAAGTCTTATTTTCTTTTCTTTTTTCGTATTAGTGATATTGATATAAGCTACACGTCTATGGAATCTTCACGCATGACACGCTATCGTGCTTATTTTCGAAATCGCGGCAAATGATTGAAGCATCTTATGATAACTTCTTGTCCTCTTCTGCTTGGCGGCGCTTAAGATCAGAAAGACAGGTTGGGTTCCCTCGATCTTTTATTTTAAAAGTGTTTTTGTTTTATTTTATTTCTATTCGTCTTGCCGCGGGTGTACGTCATATCTCTCAGGTTGAATGCTACCATTGATACGAGCAATACAATCCCCTTCAAATCTTGGCATTTTCCGAATAAACGTCTAATGGAACCTACCAAGTTCCATTATTGGCTTCTTGTGTTATCATCATGAAATATTTCGGCTGCAATAGTATCGTGTTTACGAGCCAGGAGATCCTTGCGATGCATTTCAATATAGTTCTTCCCCAAGGAAATACACCAAATATACAATCCACAAATAACAAACAAAATGCATATGCGCAAATAAAAAGGAAAACACGATTCCATCATCCAGGTTCGTGACTATCGGTCCAATGTTGGTGAGATATTTGCTTTTCGAGGCCGAGTACGCCGGGCATAGAACTGGCGGTCACGATCACAAGCATGGCAATTGGTCGAGACCGATCTGTGTCTAACAAAAAGAGACAAGTGTTGCGTATGACCTCTAATCCTTGACAAACACGCGGCAGCGTGCGGAGTAGAAACCGCCGTTCTGGGATAGAATGAGGAGGCATCCCGGTCTTTTTTACTTACTCCTCACGGCCGGACCTAGCTATCGGTAACATGCACCTTTAAATCATATGCCTTGCTTACATCACAAGCCGTCACCTAGTTGTCGGCGAGAAGAAGATATCTTACGATACCGCAATGAGCACCACAATGAGCGTGATCAAAGCATCAGCAGCGGGAGCCGAATATACGACTCCGTCACCAAGGTCTCGCAAAGAAGAGCACGGCGGAAATGGCAGCAGAGACATCGCAGCCTCATTCCTCGCTAAAAACGTTGCGGGGAAGAGGATATCTGTGACTCCAGCAGAGTCGGCGCGTGTCTTACGCCGCATCGATACTGTCATATTGCCTATCATGCTGACGGTCTACTTCCTACAAGGGCTAGACAAGATAACGCTCGAGTACGTTTCGGTATTCGGGTTTATTGGAGATACTAAGCTCATATCCGATCAGTATAGCTGGCTGGGTAGCATCGTATACCTAGCGCAACTCGTCGTACAGCCACCACTGGCTTGGCTACTTGTGCACCTCCCCATCGCCAAGTTCACCAGCGCCATGGTGCTTCTTTGGGGCGTCTCGCTTACATACATGGCGGCTTCACATAATTCCAGGAGCCTACTGGCTACGCGCTCCTTCCTCGGGGTGTTCGAAGCAAGTGTCGCGCCTAGCTTAGTCGCCATCGCCTAGATGTGGTGGAGGAGGCGAGAGCAAACCATCAGGACCAGTCATTGGTAGTAAGTACAATTCGAGCTCCTCCCACGGATTATGTTTCCCCTCTGGAGAGTAGTAAAAACAGGTAGGGTTCCTATGAGGAGCGTATTCGCTGCTTGAAAGAATTGAGAAAGTTTGAGGCCTACCCCTGAGAGGGCAGATAGTAGCAACATATTAACATAGAGTTCCCTAGTGCCATGAATAGATTTACGAACATGGTAAGCTAATTTCAGGGCTGTATATAAGCTAGTTTAGCTGAAAGCGACGAAGTTTGGTAGTTTGATAACCTATGGCTTAGGCCATATATCATCGCGACTACGTCCCTACCAGGTGGCTATTCACTATTAATACTCTACCATGATAATAAAGACTAATCTTAACTCGTAGATCATGTTTTTGTTCTTCGGAAATGTCACCGTCGCGTTCGGTTTTATCATGTTAGCATTCATGCCGGATTCGCCAGTAGAAGGAAAGTTCCTAAGCGACGAAGACAAACTGATAGTTATTGAACGATTGCGCATGAATCAAATGGGAGTGGTACCACGCGAGTGGAGAAATGGCCACTTGAAGGAAGCCTTATTAGACCTTAAGTCCTGACTCTGGTTTGCGCTATTGTTCCCGATCAGCATCCCATCCGGCGGGATTTCGACGTTCGGGCCACTAATTGTGAAGACTTTCGGATTCGACCCGTTCGGGACTATCCTTTTCAATATCCCCTTCGGACTCGTACAACTAATGGCTATTGTTGGCGGAGCCATCGTAGCTCAGAAAACAAAGATTAAGGGACCTGTCATCGCTGTGCCTTGCCTGCCCCCTATAGTTGGTTGTGTAATGCTCATATCACTACCTCGGGATGCTTCACATCGGGCACCCCCTTTGGCTGGGTACTATCTCATCTCTGGTTATCCTGGAATTAGTGAGTATCACTATGAGTTCCTCATTTAAATATTAATTGATGTTGAAAAGCTCCGCTTATTTATTCTTGGGCTTCGCAAAATACGGCTGGGGATACGAAGAAGAAATGTACCAATGTCATACTTTTTATCGGTGAATCAGTGAGAAACGTCGTTAGTCCGCTATCATATTCCTAGATAGATGCTCTAGGTTATTCTAAAAGTCTACGTTCAAACCTAGCCCTCTATGTCGTAATCATCGCGCTGGTCGGGATAACTACCATCTACCTCAAGGCTTTGAATACAGCTCATACTAAGAGGCAAGTAGCTTTGTGGAAAAGTGTGGTCGTTATTGATACCAATCTAGATCCTGCAGAGGTAGCAGCTGCAGAGCAGAACCGCGGTGACGCGGACGAGAGTATAAGAAACGTGGAGGGAGGCGGTGTGGCTGCTGCCACTTCTGGCGAAGACGTGGAAAGACTTGGTGAGCGAGCATTTGAGAACTTAACTGACCTTCAGAATGAAGAATTCATTTTTATATTCTAGATTTTTAGAGACATTTTGGTTTCTAAGGTGAGGTATGGCTCTTTTTATGGTATGCTGAGTGACAGGATACCCCCTTACTTAAATCCAATGATATCACCTGTTGCTAAGATTGTGTACCATTAGATGCCGCCTTCTCATAGGAGTAGAATATTTTCGGATTCTCTTTCGTATGACAGATAATAGTAGTCTCATGAGCTTAGATGCGGTCTGTTGTTATGTATATATATTTCGATCGATCTTCTTCTACAGCGCTTCTTAATTCTAGGTAAAGCGATAGCTACGAGTTCTAATCCCTTATCAAGTTATCACGATGGTAGAGAACCAGTACTCTTACCTAGGTACACTTTAGTAACGACAGCTTTCCCAAGCATTCTACCATACGAGGGAAACTCTACGATGATGGCATATATAATTCGTATATTAGGTGGGTAGGGTGTAAGGTACATTGTGCGAAATTTGATATATTTCAAGCAATTGATGTTTTCAAAATACGAATAAAACTACTCTGTCGTTGGCCTTTGAGGAACAACCCTTACTGCATATCAGTACCAAGAGATGGTAATTGAAATAATTAAAGATATAAAGGTGGGTATAATTCTCACAAGCTTATTACCAACTATGTAGGTACTTAATAACTGTATATAAAGAAATAAGATCCGCCTTTGTCTATGAAAGTAGGTAGCTGTGAAGATTTCTCTTTAATATACCATAAATTTAGGTCGCTACTGACTGGAGCCTAGTACTCTGGGTGGTACAATATACTAAGAGTCTCCTGATAGTCCGTTCTCTAGGGGGGTATCCTAGGATTTTGCATTATGTGTTTATGTAAGTAAATCATATGATAACGTACCTACGTAGGCAAGAATAATAGAAGCTGAGAAATAGCTATTAGAGTATGATTAGTTGTCCAAGACGAAATCTTGTGGGACATATGGATTCTACCTAACTATGAACCCACCACCACAAATGAATGATCTATGCTTAGCACTGTATATTTCCAAATATTCCCTCCCAGTGAGATAGCCTCTCTTAACTGTCTATTACATAAATCTTTAAGCATAGTAGATTTTAGTATATGCTGTCGAAAAATGTAACTCGGATAGGTAATAAGTAACTTATGACAAAAGAGATGGCATTTACCAAACGAATGGTTCTTCTACATGGTTGATCGGTTCGTCATCCCAGCTCGATAAAATCATTCGATCTATCGATTATCGACGATCTCTCCACGGATGACGCCAGTCGTAACCCGGCCCTGGCTGTCGGTCGCTAAGGCTAGGTATTAGCGTCACTGGAGACTTGCAGATCCAGATCAGCAAATCAAGTTATTTTCCAGGTCAGTGTCCAAGCCGTAAGTCAGCCTGCCGGATTACGAATGGCTCACGAGAAATCTGGATCCTGACCCCTGAGGTTTGACAAGACTAAGGGAACAAGTTTCTACCCACACCAACATAGGGCTCTGACGCAAGCCACATGGAGTATGCGTTCATGTGGCGCTTCTTTCTAGGTAAGCCTAATATTTCATTGGAAGCATTACATCATATTAGATCGCGTGGCTTGTGAGAAAATAGGGATAGAGATGGGCTCTTATAACTATATAAGTTGAAGTAAATCTCCGAGTATAACGAAGAGCGAAATATGATGAAATCAACCATAACCATCTATCAGCTGAACAAATTCCATCAGTAACTCACTCAATTTCACTCGATCATCAAGTTATATTTAACAAGTGCAACTCAATCTTGCTCCACAACCCACAATGTCGAACAACCAGAACGGTGGACTCCTCGGTGGTCTAGTCGGTGGAGTTGACAACGTTCTTACCGGGGGTGAAAAGGCTAACGGTCAAGGTGGCCTACTCGGAGGTCTCGGGAGTGCTGTCGGCAGCACAACAGAAGGCCTCGGCAAGGGATTGAACTCTACCACAAAGGGAGTAGGAAATGCTGTGGGACAGACGACCGAAGGTGTTGGCAACACCGTTGGTGGTGTGACGAACTCTGTCGGAAGCACCGTTGGCGGTGTCACTGGTGCGGGAGGAGCCGCTAAGAAGGACGATAGTGCATTTAAGAGCTACGGTATCTAAAACTGCGAAAGGGTTGATACGTAACGGGACATGATGAACGACTACCTACATTTAATAAACTCGGGTCTTGGAAAGGAAATAGGAATTGAATAAGTAATGGCAATTTCTAATAAAATGATTTATATGTTCGATCTTAAATATCGTTCTCTGAATATTTGCGATTGTATTGAGCATATAATGAAGTTTCTGACGAGTCACGATATGACCTACCGGTAGTGTATGAACTGAACGTAGCTTTTTCTATGAATTTCTTGTTGGGTTGAAAATTGATGACATTATGTCATTAACAACTAATGAAGGGGGTTGATAGTTGTGGCTTTCGTGGCTACATCTAGAGCTCTTTGTGGCTTGAAAAAATCTTTTTCTTTAAGGAAGGTTCCCCCAAACTTTAGATCAAGAGGTTTTATCGATTAGTGGGGCAGTACTTAACACAGTAGGAGGTAACACAGAGGTAATACGTACTTAGGTGGGTACCGAAGCTACCTAGGTTTGCGAATCTACATGGATGTACCTCCTGATAATACTTGGAACTGGAACGTGATAAACGCCGACTTTCATAATCGAGCGACAATTCGGCCATTCGACGTGTCTAGGTTGTGCTAGCTAACATGACAACTAACGAAGACGAAGATACGTCGTATGTCGACTACGATGCATTTCTCGACCCGGATTTTAGCCCCTCTTCTTTCGCCAACAGCCTTGTCCTCGCTACAAATAATCCCAACGATACACCTCTAGATCTTTCAACGCCGTTATCCAAAGTACTTTTCGATGCCCAAGAGGTCGACTCTCACATCGATCTCCTAACCACCCGATCCGCAATCCCCCTTTTGACATACACCAAAGAGCAGACCGAAGCGAGTGGCAAAATAATATCGGAAATCGATAATCAGGTCAAGAGCTTAAACGAGAGCTATAAACAATTGGAAAAAGAAGTTATACAAAAACATGCCGAAGCTGATGAGGTGCGCCAAGTTGCTGCTCGACTATGGGAAACTTTGAAACTGGGAAGATCTGTTGGTCGCTGCCTTCAATTAGGCCGCCAGCTTGAGATCCAACACGCCGAAATGTCTGGTTCAGCATCGGCTACTACAACGACTAGTGGCGGTAAAAAGGAAGACCATAGGGCACTAGTACGCTGTGCGCATACCATATTATCATTAAGAGAGATACTCGATAAGAAGGCGCCAGGAGAGGAAGGTCAGGGACTCGATAAAGTCGACGCGATCAAATGTTTACAGGACAACGTCGTAGCGCCAATCGAAAGGTCCGTGAAAAGCATCTCGGAACAGGTCATAAGAGAATTTAGCATTGGATCTGCTTCGGGTACGGCTACTTTCGCGCAGAGCGAGGAGGTCAAAGCTCGAACGATATCAGCCGCCATCACCCTTTACCTTATATCACCTATTACTGGCACGAAGCCCGATAAATGGACCCCTCTGTTCCTACTACAAATTCTCGAGGTTTACTTGCGCAATGCGTTGCAAAGCTCTATTGCATCGCTAGCAAGGTCACTCGCGACGCTGCCGTCTTTGGATAGGACTCTAGCGGAAATTTCTGCGCGATGTCAAAACATAATAGCATTGGAGATCATCCTCGCTTCAACAGGTGCACCTGCGCATCCACTCTTACCTGCGCACAAGCACGTATCAGATAAATCCAATCTTCTACAGCCATTGCTGGCATATCTCGAGACTGGATCGCTTGCGTCTTACTTTTGGAGGACCATGGCGAGCAGCTTGGCAACACGGGTTCAAGAAATTGTAAACCGTGGAGGGGTTTCAGCTCGTACGTTGAAGACAAATCGTAACAGTGTAGGAGAGGCTATTAGAGAATGCGTGATTCGAGGTAGTCAACCCCCCAGCACCGTTGCGGTTGTCAAGGGAAAGACCCCTAAAGGAGATTCCGAGAAGAGTGGCGGGTGGGATCGTGAAGTAGCGGTGATGGTTAGTAGTGTCGTTGGGAATCTTGGTAGATAATATTCGGTATGGCGATATCTTGGTCCAAGATGTCCAAGCTTCTACCCCGTGGAGCGGCACCAGAATTATGGGTCACCATTACAGGAGAAATCTCTGGGGCCATTATTGATTCGAACCCCCTTTTTTTCAGGGGGATATCTGAGGACAATTGCTTTACCACCCATAAAGGGGTACGAATATGTCGGTCAGCAATACTAAAATTTATTTATCGTGAGCCTACCGGATACTCCATTTTAAAATTATAAAAATTAAGCTACGCCTTTGTAGAATCGATTGGGGTGGAATCCAAGAGGGTGCACCATGAAAAAGTACCATCAGCTGCATTGCGGGGGTAACCGGGCCGTGAATGCCCTCATAGCAATGACAACATCTAATCCCGCTAATCAAAATCGCGCAGTCTTCAATCTAGCCGAGTTTATATCATGTATATTGAAACTGAGGCTGGCTACCTGCCTATATAATGTTTTATTTATGCCTTAGCTAGAGTGTGTTTGCTCTTTTAAAGACCTCTTGAACCGGAGTTTATCGGGTTCTCGATATCGTGGCCTTGTAATTCGGCTTACACAATAACTGAATCATTTGGATGTTAATTGCCTGGCAGCCCGGTCATGATTTCAGAGGCCCAAAGACGGGCCTATTCAACTGCAGTAGAGACATAGGCCGGTCTCGAACACGCAACACGACATGTTATTCTTGTACTTTTTCTAAGGTGTCTGAATTACACTATATTACAACATCACACGCATCCAATTGATGCGTGTGAACGGTACCAGCAAGAAGAGGATTTTCTGGAGAAGCTCGTACATATGCCGGTGACATGTGAGTTACATACTCACATACTCACATCCCACATCCGACTGCGGGTTTTTCGTTGGAAGAAAGTACCTAATCTGAATCATCGCTATGTACATCCATAGTAGACTATTTGCTAACCTGTGGGGATGATTGCTTTATTAAACGTGTTAGGGGTTGGGAAGAGGTCCAATCGTTGTCGATTCGATAGTGCTTATAAGTGTAGGTACTTATTGATTACTCTTCGGTACTGAACCCTACCTACCTTACATTAGGTACTGTAGGACACTACCCGCATATATACTAGAGGTACTTACACTGCCGTAGATTAGGTCTATGCTAGAACCTAGGAAGCTGTATGATATTTACGTAGGTCCTACATAGCCCGTTGGGATCAGAATAGATGCGTACCTATGCGACCTACTACGGAGCCTACCGTGGGTTAGTACTTTCTACAGTAGGTACGTTTGTCCGGCCGATAGGCGATAGGTAAATTCCAGACGTAATTCCAGGCACCCCGAGATGTACATAGGTATATGTAGGTACCTACCTAGATAGTGGATGGGTTTTAGCGGTGTTGGTACCTAGCGGCCGTGCCGGCTTTGTACCTGTTCTTTTTCTCCATAGAATTACACTTCTTGCTTCCACACATAAATACCCCGGACCTCTTCCAGCCTCGGTGCTTCTTTCCTTCTTGAAGTCACATTTAGGCTATTTTTTGCTAAGGCGTTACATGTCCAATACGTCATTTAGCTTGACGGTACGTACTGATCCCGAGTTAGCTAAACCAGCTGCGCAACTAGCCCCCATGCGAGCCCGGGGACCCCCGTTGGCCAATGCTTTTCCATGCCTTTCCATTTCTTCCTTGTCCATGATGTCTTCCACAAATTCTTCCTAGCCTGTCTTGCAGCATGTGCCAGCGTCACAGGCTCACAAAGTTCTTTACCCCACTATCCAAGAGATAGAATAACGTTCGTCTGCAATTCTTCTGCAATCACCTTAAATCACCTTAAATCACTTGGTCTGGGGAGTCGTCCAACGTATAATAGGTTATCCCATCTAATTGACCCGGTTCGATGTGCGTTCAATTCGTCCATCTTCTTTAGTCAAGTTCCCGTTCGAGGTTCCTGTGGTTCGTTTATTATAAGCACATGTTTCGACACTATACGATACGTACAATACATTTGGTACACACCCTCCTTATCTGATCTGATCTGCCCACTTGAAAATTCCGTACGGTAGTCGGGTTAGAAAAAACGTCCAAGTCTTGAATCTGGGGGAACGAAAGAAGGACCGAGATCAGATCACTTCGTGGTTGACCTTTTTCTTCTATAGTGGGTTTGCTCGGTTTGGCGCATTTCAAAGGAACTCGTCGTCAGGTGAAAACCCCCCCCCCCCCAAAAAAAAAAACCCACATAGACCCAGGAAGTAAGTCCCAGAGAGCAAGGAGCAAAACCTCCCGGTTGCATTCACCACTCCTCCCACCTATCAAAATAATCACTATCAGGTATCATCACTTTGCTTCTATGCCCCACTATCATACCTAAAGCTAGAATAAACCAATTATCACAACCACGATGATTGCCCCGCTATAAGTCCATGTCGTTCTGGCCTCCTAGATTCTCCTTCTGCTTTATATGATTAACTTCTCCCCTACATTAACCTTCCTTTTATTATTTGAAGTTGTCTTTGCCTACCCAATCTCTTCTTCCTTACGTCGTCCTTCCTGGCCTTGACTGCCTCGTCGGTGTGTGGTCCTTTGTCTAGTAATCACGGCTATCCCCGATTATTCTTCCTCCCTACCAACAGTCCCCCTAATCTACCAATTGCTATAGCCCTGTGCTTTATTTCCCCTATTTCGCGTCACCGCTACATCTCGTCGTTTGCTAGAACTTTATCATTGCGACTTTACAATACCTTGTTCTTCCTCTTGAGAAATAAAGCTAAAAAAAATAATCATGGCAGAACGCGGACAAGAAACCGAGATTGCTGCCAACAACATCATAAAAGAGGCAGAACAAATGTCATTCTCTCCCCGCGAGTCGCTCACAGGCGGCAATTCTCAACAAGAATCGCCTGAGCTGCCACCCCACCTTCGAAATTCCGTTACGAGGGTCCCCGTAACCCCCGGGATCCAACCCTCGACTTACCTGTCGCGGGCCGGCACCGACTCTACCAGATCTGCCAGCCCGAGCTATTTCACCCAAGACCCTGCTAAACAGAGCAGCGGTATATCGCAACCTCCGGCAGATCCTCCTTCAGATGGATCTTCGACGAATTTGGTAAAAGGCGCTACTTCAGACCATGAAGTCTTGCGGCAAATGAGCGTTTCAACGAAGGGACGGAGAGAGAGTATATCTGAAATTCGAGCTGCGGCTCCCGATCTAGCTCTCAGTGGAAATATTATCTCGGTTACCTTTACAACGCCTTACTCTCTCAAATACCATAAGAATGGAGAATGGGTTAGTTCAATCTAGTACACATAATAAACTGGTCCCGACTGACGCCTAATAGGAATTGGACCCTCGCCGTGGTCAATCAGCCCTTTTCGACTCCTTCTCCTACCTCTCGTCCGACGAAGCGCCTTGGAATCATACAGTGGTAGCATGGACGGGTGAGATTGAATCGCCCTCCGAATCCCTGTCTGCGTCGGACGCTATCTCCGACACCACTGCCAACATTCCTGGTTTGAGCCATCTCTCTGCCCCTATACCGTTGGACGGAGAAGTGCCACCCACACCTCCCGAGGTTGACGGTTTATGGATCACGCGCGAGCACCAATTGAAGCTGGAGCAACAGCTAGTCCATGATAGGCGCATTAAGGCTGTCCCCGTTTGGCTCGCCGATGATAATGAGACAAGCGACGAGGGCATCACGCTAAATAACCAAGGTCGATGGCGCCGATACGCCGAGCACACAATCTACCCCCTATTTCACTACAAGCAACACGAACCCAACGATGGGCGCTCCGAACGTATCGAATGGGCGGACTACTTCCGCACCAACCTAAAGTTCGCCGATAAAATCATTGAGATCTATAAGCCAGGAGATATTGTTGTTATTCACGACTATTACCTGCTGTTGCTTCCCAGTATGTTGCGACAAAGAATACCAAATATGTACATCTCGTTCTTCCTCCACTGCCCATTCCCCAGTAGCGAGTTCTTGAGATGCCTACCCCGGCGAAAAGAGGTTCTCGAAGGTATGCTTGGGGCCAATCTTGTCGGTTTCCAGTCGTACAGCTATTCGCGCCACTTTGCTAGCTGCTGCACTCGAATTCTCGACTTCCCCTCAGATTCTGTTGGCGTGGATGCATACGGAACGCGAGTCGAGGTCGGAGTTTTCCCAATTGGTATTGACGTTACCAAGGTAGAGCAGATGGCATGGTCCAAAGACGTATCGGATATGTATAATGCTCTAAAGGATCTCTACAAGGACAAGAAGATCATTGTGGGACGTGATCGACTGGATAGCGTTCGTGGTGTAGCTCAAAAGCTTATGGCATTCGAGAGGTTCCTCGAGCTTTATCCCGACTGGAGAGAGAAGGTGGTCTTGGTCCAGGTTACCTCTCCGAACACCATCGAGGAGGGAGGAGAGGAACCAGAGAATAAGGTAGCAAGCAGAGTTAACGAACTGGTGATGAGGATTAACGGCACATACGGAAGCTTAGGGTTTTCGCCGGTACAGCATTATCCACAATACCTATCGCCGGAGGAATATTTTGCGCTGCTGAGGGCGGCAGACATCGGCCTAATCACCTCGGTTCGGGACGGCATGAATACAGCCAGTTTGGAATACGTCGTGTGTCAGCGCGATACACACGGTCCGCTAATCCTGTCGGAGTTCAGCGGCACTGCAGGGAGCCTGCGCGACGCCATACATATCAACCCTTGGGATCTCACCGATGTTGCTCACCAAATTCATAACGCTCTTACCATGTCCGCTGAAAAGCGCATGGCGATGCAGTCGAGCCTCTACAGACACGTCACAACTCAGAACGTGCAAATTTGGATCACTAAATTCCTGCGCAAGCTTGTTGGCACGCTGGCGTCAACAAAGAACCAGAATGTCACGCCATTATTGGACCGTACACTGATGTTAAAGCAGTACCGCGAGGCCAAGAAGCGTCTATTTATGTTTGACTACGATGGTACGCTTACTCCAATCGTCAGGGATCCCCAGGCGGCTGTACCATCCGAGCGCGTTATCCAAACCTTGAAGGCTCTTGCAGCAGATCACCGCAATGCTGTCTGGATTATTTCGGGCAGAGACCAGGATTTCTTGCAGCAGCATCTAGGCCATATCTCGGAATTAGGTTTCAGTGCGGAGCACGGAAGCTTTATTAGACATCCCGGTAGCGAATCTTGGGAGAATCTGGCGGAGAAGCTGGATATGGGTTGGCAAGCAGACGTGGTCGAAATCTTCCAGAAATACACCGACCGCGTACCTGGTAAGTTTATACCTTATAGTCTTTATTTCCGAATTTAACTAACGGATATTGGCTAGGTTCATTCATCGAGCGCAAGCGATGTGCGTTGACCTGGCACTACCGCCAGGCCGACCCCGAACAGGGTGTGCATTCTTCCCAGGCGTTACATAAGGAGCTTGAGTCTACAGTAGTTGCGAAGTGGGACGTCGACGTGATGAAAGGCAAGGCCAACCTTGAGGTGCGGCCTACATTCATTAACAAAGGCGAGATCGCCAAGCGCCTAGTCAATGACTACAATTCCGATATTGCACACATATCTTCCGGGCAGCAAAATGGGGATGGCAAAGACGGAAAGCTGGAATTCGTCTTGTGTATGGGTGATGATTTCACCGACGAAGACATGTTCAGGGCTTTGAACGGTCTCAGCGGCACTCAAGTCGACAGGAACCACGTCTTCACCGTTACCGTCGGTGCTAGCACGAAGGTTACACTTGCTAAGTGGCATATGCTGGAGCCGGAGGACGTCGTGGAGTCGATAGCTCTCCTCGCTGGAGTCGGACTCAGCGGCGAGGCCCACGAGCAACTTAGCCAAGTCAACCTTGCTACCGTTGCCGGGCTCGAGGGCCGAGTACCTGAATGATATGGCAGGCCAAAGTTGTGATTATATTAGGAATAGCAGGCAGCATAGAAAAGCGTGGCGCTAGGTTGTAAGGGTTCGGGCTAGACGGATCGTTGGTACGTTCAAAAATAAAAGCAGGCTGCTTTTCACTCCCATGTAGGATAGCATCGAAAACAGAGCATAGAACAGCAGACGGCCCGTCGTCCCGGACGGGATTGTCACAATCTTCAGATGAACCTCGTGAAGCTCATGGAGTATGGGTGGACGGGTTCTCATCGGGGTCTAAACACGCCGCGTTTGGACATATATCTATCTGTCTGGTTATATGGGAGGGAAGACGTGCTATCTATCTCAGGCATGGAAAGGTATACACATAGACACAAACACGAGCAATTAATAGATGGAGCGAGCTGAGTTGGCAATCATCCCAAGTTTTCCGCCATTCTTAATTCCTTATCACGGTTTCCGCGGAAAAGTAGTCGTTTAAACGTTCGATCGTTGGAATAGATAAAGGGGTCGAGTTCGGGGGCCAGCTAGGAAGGGGAGAATCATAAAATAACCCCCGACATGGTGAATTCGGACCGGGAAGTCCGGATACGTATTTGTATGTAGGTAGGTAGGTAGGTAGGCGATGCGCGTATGCTATAATAAGAGGCGTAATGGATACGATAACTATAAGATCGATGTTATAGGGATTTCTTTTTGCGGAGACCGAGATAACTCTTTTTTTTTTTTTTTTTTTTTTTTTTTTGGTTTGCTGGCTTACACGTGCGGGCGGGGGGGCGGGCAGTAGTAGATGCTTCTCTTGGAGATTGAAGTGGGACGGGATGGATTGGGATGGGACGACGATAGGTAGGTGGGAGCGGGTTTTGCGGCGCGGGCGCGGGCGCGCGGAGGAGAGGAAAAGACGAGAAGGAAAAGGAAACGAAAAAAAAAAAAAGGTAGGGATGGGGCGGTTTCAAGCTTATTGCAGAATGTTTAGACTGGGGTTTTTTTTGGCCTTCTTTTTCTTTCGTTCTTACGTGCATGTGGTGTCAGTCCCAACCTAGCAACGGGCTGGGTGTTATCGGACGACTGAGGCGCAGTGGGGAGGTAGGCGATGTAACTCGAGTCCGTCGCGTTTTCTCCACGAGGGATGATAAGTTCGTACGTGAGCGTGAAACCGCGGGGGCTGAGCTGGTGCTTCTTTTGGGTCTGTAGGGCTTTTTAAGGCTTTGGGACTTGGGACTTGGGACTTGGGGACTTGGGGACTTGGTGTGTGTCTTAGGTGAGGTGAGGGTGGAGGCTTGGGTTATGCGAGATGGGAGGGGAGAAAGAAAGATGGTAATTGGGGGAAGAGGGGGGGATGGGGAGAAGTGGGAGGGGCGTGTTCTAGTATAAATGAAGGCCTATTGTTAAGTATTTGGGTATTGGATACGGTTGATGGTAGTTCTATGGTAGTTGTGTGGTAGTGGCAGAGGAAAGACGATGATAGGTAGGGCGGAAAATAGAAGCGGGAAAGGAATGGCACATAGATGCGTAGATGCACGGCGGGTATGTAAATGTAGGGTAGATAGGGTAATGTAGTAAGTAGTGTTGTAGCGTAGCAGCGTAGCAATGGGCGCCCGTAAAGAAAATCGCCACGCCTTTTTGGTCGAATGCCGGGCCAGCTTGAAGAATTATCTAGGTTAGGTAGGTAGGCAGGTATGTAGATATGTAGGTAGGTATGTAGGTAGGTAGGTGGGTAGGTATACATGTGTGTATTCGTAAGTAAGGTACTGTGTCTGACCTACGTATGATGATACCTTGGGTAAGGGGGATAAGAATAAAACAAGACAGGTAAAATGGGGTAGTAGTTTAGAGGCAGGCAACGTGTAATCGTACATCTAACCCGAGCCTGCGGATACATACCTACCTAGGTTGGGTATGTAGTAACATACGGAGTAGTGTAAGTGGTGTAGCAGCAAGCAATGGTGCGCGGCGTGGACACAACCTCACATGCCGGCACCGAGTTGCTCCCGGCTACAGTTGCATGCTTCAGGGGAAGGGCGATTCTAAGGTATGTAAGTGGTGGATAGCCTATGAGAAGTTCTTGCATAGGGCTAAGACAGACATATAGTATGTTATATTAATTCAATCTAGACAGCCTTCTAGATGCGTGGGTGCGTATAAGAGGTAAGTAGTAGGTGGTAGATGGTAGGTGATAGGTACCTACGCAGGTATGCAGGTACACGGGCTGACTTACAACGCTATGGGATGTAAATCATGTAACTTCGTAACACGGTCCTAATTATATCCACGGATCTTACATTCAACTCAGCCTTATACAAGTGCCGCAGTATTAAGGCAACGTGAGTATAGGTACGGGTATGGAGATGGGTATGGGCATATTAGCGTGGGCGTGAGCATGGGGATGGACATGGGGTGATATGGACGGGTAGTTCCAGAACTAGTCGAGTTTGGTGAAGATACTAATTGGTGCCGCGGGTAGATTGGCGTCGATTACGGAGTTATGAATCTATGTGATATAGGCAAATAGTTTAGGGTGTCGGGATTGGGAACGGGTAGACCACGGTCCAATGGGAGCCCAAGAAAGCTCCAATTCAGAGTCTTTGAGGATACCCCCTTTTCTATTTTGAGGCACCTGAGTTGGCAAAGCTCGTATTGGTGATGTCTGCTACTACTAGTCTGTGGTATATTGGGATATACCTACATCATCGGAGATACGATTTTACCATCAGGCAGAGTGAAAGAGTTGGATATGTATACGTCGACTACCTACCCCATTGCTACGTACGAAATCGATCAGCTGAGTTGAGGCTCTGCTCCGCCTATTAACCTTGATACCCGAGTGACGATGGTGGTGATACAAGCTCAACTGCTAAGGGGGGAATGCCGACTTGGCCAATCTACCACATACTTGCTTACATGGTGTTCCTCGGCCGGATTCAGGGGCTTGTAAAATACGGCAACCTATGCCGGATACACCGTATATCTAGGTGGTTATATGACTCTGTACCGGGGGGAGGGGGGATCTGGTACCTATTTCCATTAGCATCTATTATAGGGCTTATATGACACCATGCTTCTCGTGTATACTATCAAATATCGACGTAACTCATGAAAGACATACCTTCTTCAAACTTATACGTCTAACCGAGTGTTACTCTAAGCATTAGATGGCATAGTATCCAATAGATTCTTCATCATGCCAATCACTACGGTGCCGCGTCTTCTCTCCTACGGTAAGGCAAAAGTGCAATGTTCGCAGGTTTATTACCTAGGGGGGTTTCCCAAAAGAAAAAAAGACCAGTTCTGTAATCTACGCCAAGAACAAATAGCATTATCAAAGGAGATATGGCTTAAGCTTCAAAATTAAACCCTAAGGGAGTATCGACGGTTATAATCACTAGTATTGTGCTATATCGATGAATTACAAGTAATTGGTATCAATTTCAAGAACTTATCTCCTGATTCCTTTGGCTCTGCTTATATAGTATCTGTAAAGAATCGGGGGATTATACACTGTTCCAACGGGAAAGGGTCAAGCCTAGCTTTCTTAATTAAGCATACCTTATTCATAGCTCATTTCGAATTAAAATATCCCTCTGTATGTGTCGTAAGTCTGAAAGCTGCGATCCATGATATTGAAAAACTTATTATATGTAATTATAAATTGCCTATTAGGCCACCATTTTACTAAACATGGTTACGCAAAGTACTTTTAAACGAGCGCTTGAATAATGCCAAATCAAACAAGTAAACAGTCCTCAATCGTTCGTCTAGGTTAGTATACTACCTAACTCATGGTATCGTTATTCAGCTCACACTATAAGCTTCTCACCTCTTACCACATAGCTGCTCTATCCGAGTCTATTGTAAGACGGGCAGATGTCTCGGAGAAAGACTTTTGCGCACTTTTAACACACTACTTAGTTTATCCTATCGTATAGTTACCCGGGTATAAGCATATACTTGGGCCGTGTTCCATGAATATGTTCCGTCACGGCGTAAATGAGCTGGTTTGCCATATATGCCGCGATAACGGGGTCGGCTGATCCCGGTACGCCGTAAAGATTGACGAGGTCCCGAAATAAAGTCACACTCTAACCTAGGTATTTATGAGACATGTCAGCGCTAGCGTTAGGCCAAACCCTGGTATTGTATGAATTGCTAAAAGCTCCGTTTGCATAATTTCACGAAGGATTTTTGTGCATCGGGGCGCCTGCGATAATGGGAGCAAAGGATGCTCACGGCGAGGGGAGTGCCGTGGGGGTTAGTACGCTATTCTGGAAGTATGCAAAAGTTGTGAAGAGATGTATGTAACAGTCAGCACTTCGGCATGCAACGTTTATTGGTTTGGGTCGCACGGGAGGGGCGCGTATAAGTACTCCGACGGTATGTACGACAAGAACACATTATGGCCCGTGATGTAGTGGGCGCTCGTGCATATGTATGTATATGCACGACAGGATCCGAGTTAAGAATGGGCTTGGGTCGGACGTGCCGATAGATAGGCGGCCGAAGGGGAAAGGGTAATAATTACTGGCTACGAACACCAAAAGTAGGCGGTGGAGAGAAATGAGAGGAGAGGAGAAGAGAAGGAAAGGAAAAGGGAACACATTTTCCCAGCTGTCTTCTCCCCCGGGGTTCCGAAATGCAGCCGGAGAAATGGAATGCGGCCGGGGAAACTGCGGAATTGAGGCGGAGTTAGTTATTCAGCACCGGGCGGCAGGAGCAATCCAAGCATCCTTTTCTCGGCATCGGTATCGAAAACGGCAATGGCTTGGGGCGAGTTGTATTTCAAATTATGGGAGACGAACTTAGGATGAGAATTGGTGGGGGAGGTAGTGCGTATGCTCTTGAACGTTGAAAGATTCTATGCTGCACGTAATTGGGCTTGGCCATCTGCTGTGCCGAAGCCCCCCGTCAGTATTAAGGAATTCTCAAACTTCTTGAGATCTTGTAATAACTAGTCAAGCTTAGACCATTATGAATCCCTGGCTCATTACACGCATTGTCGATTCGATTTATGATTAGGTACTTATGGATAGCATCATGTATCGTATACTTACGGATGTATAACCGACATGGAAATGCAACACGTCCCTTTCTCTCCTAGAGTGATACGATGAACTAGGCAACCCTTGTTCCATGCTACCATTCGGGAATTTCCATGTTTACCACGTGGTGTAGGGATCAAATGGCAAGGGTCCTGGGGTCTCAAGGACTCCATCCAAAACTCGGGATAACTTGACTTGATTATTATATTATTATTATAAAAAAAAAGTGGATGGATGTACTGTGAAGTATTACGTATATGAACAATTGAGAATGGTTAGTACAGGACTTCGGTGTCGAAAACGAGCCCGTCAACAAAAGATAGCGATGGGGTATTAGAGTATAACCCTGCTACGTACCTCCTAATGTATCTACCTAGGTTTGTGCTACCTAGTTCTGGATTACGGCGTAGTTTAACCTAAGTACTGTTGGATTATTCTACATAGGAATTTTACATAGGCATTCTGCGTAGGCATTCTGCGTAGGCATTCTGTAGAATAGTTGAAACTGGTTGAACAAAGTCGTGAGCGTGTTATCGAGTGACACGTTCTTGTCAGACGAATCCCTGTTTACCACACGAAATAGGAAGAACAAAAGTGATCGTCGTGTGCTAAACTTTGGGGGGGCACAGCACAGCTGCTAAGCGCTGACGGGTTAGCTGGCCTGGCCCAGCCTTGAGATACGTTGGTCTGTAGTAGGCATGCCTATTATGCGCATAATAGATCTATTATGCGTTATTATGTATACTGCGCCTATTATGTACATAATACAATATGTATAATGCGATTATTAAGTAATACCCCTTTAGAAATTTTACCACTAAAAATACGTACAAAATAACATTTCAAAATAAAAATAAGGTATAATAAAATTGAAAAAATATCAAATCAATCTTAAATGCTTATTAAAGAAAATCTAATAATTTAATTCAAAATTATTAATTGAAGCAACTTTTCACAATAACAAAAGTCCTGCCACAATATTTCAATACCTAAGTACCTAAATATTAAAACCTACCCCTTTTAATATTAATGCACCGGATAATTAGGGGATATAAATCCGTTATGCGCATAATAAATCTATTATGTGTTATTATAAGTTATTATACGTTATTATACGCTAAGCGCATAATGAAATTCGCATCCCTAGTCTGTAGGTACCTTAGGAGGCGCTCATCTAAGGTAGGAAAGATGTTAGGAGGTATGTACAATACGTATGTCAGCTTTGGTTTACTGACACCTTCTGGAAGAAGAAGCCGCAGCGTAGGCAAGTTACGTCTTACGACGCGGCTTGCTCCCGGAGGAAAAAAAAAGAAAAAAAAGGACGGATTGATTGATCGCTGCGGTTAAGTGGCTCGTAATAGTGGCAGGGTAGTAGCAGTGGTTATAATGGTGGCATGCATTACATATGTGTATGTAATGTAACGATATGTAATGCAAAGTAGAGTGTGTCATTAACCTTTGACGATTTAGAAGAAGTTGTCCTCCCCCAAAAGGGTCGATCTTCCCAGCCACGTGCTATCCTTGTACCAAATCCCAGTCGGTGCGTTGCATAAACGTGCCGGAATGATGCAAGGTGGGAGAGGGGTTTTCCATCTGGTAACTCGCCAATTCGTTGCGTTTCAACCTGCCAGGGACACGAGGTAACATCTAGGGTTAAGCTCATCTAGCTTTTACTTGGGAGACTTGGCGAGGTGATGTGTGGGCGTGTTTAACTCGTACTGCTCGTGGTAGACAAGGCACCGTTGTACTAATTCATGCACAACCGAAGCGCGCTGAAACTCCCTAGCACCCTCGATTTAGTCCAATAGATGACGGAGGACATGGTTCATTGCTATAAGTTAAAAAAAAAACGCCTTGTTATGAATGCGGAAGCGATGGTGTATGTGTTGCAACGAAACAAATATCCAATCATATTCGTATACAAGGACTAGCTAAAAAGAAAACCAACACCGTTCGTTCTCTAAAATATACAATAGGACAAGACAGAGTTCATAGGATATTAGTGTGCTTAAGTGAATAATCAGGGTGGTATCGGCGTCAGTATTACTCGATCTCCAGTCGAAGCTCGAAAAAAGCGTCGTCTGTTTCAGTCGTCCTTTGGTATAGACGAGTTTGGGTATCCCATCGCTAAATACGCGATGAAGCTGTGTATTGGGCCAAGCTTCCGGTAGATCAACTCGCTACCTAGCTTGCTCGTTGTCGTGCAGCTCGACGGTGTGCCCGATTGGATAGAACCACGCGTGCAATCGGGATTGCCAAGTCGGGGTTTTGAGCCGCAAACCCCTGCCCTGGGCTTCTGGGCGGGATTGTGGATCGCTGATCTGTGAGAAGCAGAAAGGAAAAAACAAGATCAGCCTTTACTGCCGCACGTGGAAGGCAGGGTCAAAGGAACCTGGAGAGAAGGACGCATACGGATACTGCTACATGGCAGTGCCGTGGTATTGTTACTATGGTACGGTTGACCGATGAGTGCGCCATATAGTTAGGTACTTAAACTTGCGTCATGTTGTAGTTATCCAAAAGGGTATAAAAACAAGCAAACCTTTTATTGATGAAACTTCTCTAACAGAAACTCCAACATCCTACAAGTACATGATGATATCCATGAAAATAAAGGGTATATGCTGCATGGACTAAAAATCAAAGCACAAAGCGTTCCCTGCCCAAATTTTACCATTTTACCTACCTAGGTAGGCATACACGTCGCGAAGAGAATTGTCGTGGTGTACATGAACTCGTCCAAACCTCGCCCTGCTGACAAGAAACCCTAAAATTCATAAGCAGAAAGGAAAGAGATAAATAAGAAAACCCTGCCTCTGTTGATTGAAGTGCGAGTAAAGAAAATTATTATAAGGGATAATGGGTCGATTAAGCTCCGTCAGCCAAACAATCCTCCGCAGTGGTAAGATGGTAGGTATCGCATCCTCCTTCGGCGCACGTCTTCCGTATGAGCAGTATTATACATGATATTCGTGAGATGATTTTGTAATACGGGCGTGACTAAGAGGAGTTGCCACTGCCGTTGGTCGACCCGCTCGTTGTACTTGAAGGGAGATGAGGTGTTAAGTCTGCAAGCTTTTCTCTCATGGTTGCCGTGTGATCGTAAGAACTAGCTCCGCCGATATAGCGGTCGGTGAAGCTGTCTGTTCCGGGTTTCTGTGTCATAGCGAGCCGGTCGTTGCGCATGGTATTTTTTTCTTCGGCCGCAGTAACCGAGCCGTGTCTAGGGGAAGCCAAAGTTAACGATGACCTTACTAGCATTACGCACGAGTGATAACTTACAAACAGGGCGAGCAACTTTCTACGTTGTTTCCCATAGAGGTTGTTGAAGACATGATGATGTGGTAATGTGTGATTTGACGATAGAACAGTCTTAGGCAAGAGCTTGAAAAGATGCAACAAGATGATCTTGAAGGAAGGATTTTGTCAGAACCTGTAGTGTGTAATAGTCTCGTGCAGTTAATAGAGGAATTAGACCTGAGCTGATGCAAATGTCTGTCTTTGACGTCGAAACCAAGCGGGTTCGAGCACTTAAAAGCTGGATGGCAATGGCCTTTAAGTATGAGGGATGAGCTCTACCATGGTTAGAGTACCCTAATCCTAACTTGATGAGTTCTGGCCCCGAAGGAGCTATACTTTACGAATCGTCGACGATCAACGAGAGTATGTATAATTGCGGCCCGGGTTACATGCAGGAACTAGTTGTCTGAATATATAAAATAGGCAGAGATTGCAATGCATACCCGGGTAGGTAGAAGGGTAAGTGGTGAGGCGGGTGGACAACCAAGGTACAAGGCCCCTCCAAGAGCCAAGCGGTAAGCGTAGATTCGAGATAGAGGAGTACCGCTCCCCACTCATGCCTATACTTAAACACCTTGGGAGAGGTGTGGCGAATATCCCGGTAGTAAACCGGTGGAGAATGCATTTCGAAGATGAACGGTTAAGCTCCCACTCATTGACGAACCCAGTGTTGCCCCAAAGTCAGCTGAGGGCCAATGCTCCTGGGGGCAAGGCGACACCGCTTGCCGGGAAGTTAGAGCGCATATTCCATATTCGTTCATGTATAATTGCTGCAATATGAATCAGTGTCAAGCCAAGGACAAGTAGAAAGTATCTGTAGTAATTTAGCTGGCTAGGAAAGGGAGGGGGGTCTCTTTAGATGGGGTGCTGGCTGGATAACACGGTCCCGGTTTGGGGCTATGTATATGTTACATGTGTATAATATTAGCTAACAATCACAAGAGCAATGCGGGCTGCGTGCAATTGTAGCAGAGAAAGGCTGGAAATGCTAAAGAAGGGGTGGTTCGCGGAGGAAACGCCTCTCAGCCTTATCCAGGAAGATGCAGTGTTCGAAGCAAGGTACACGCGCATTGGTACCGATGTAAGTGATGCAACACCGTGTCCTAACCTAGGTGCCTACCACATATATAGAAGAAAAAAAAAAGAAAAAGAAAAGAAAAAGAAAAGAAAAAGAAAGAAAGCAAGAAAACCCCAAACTGGATAATGCACCTACCTAATGTAGGTACTCGTGCAGTGCATCGTGGAGATTGTAAGTACCTAGGAGGTAAGTCACGCAATCTATCGTGTTTTCCCCGGCTCCGTTGACTCGATAATGTTGAAATAGCCCGGCGGCAACCAGCGGGGAACAGAAGGTGTAAGACAACTCGACCGGCCCGTACTGAGCTAAGATTTGCCGACCCAAAATAGTTCAACTTGAAACAATAAATTCAACCATCATCTGTCAAGACGAGGGTGTGTGGTATACTACTAGGTAGTGAGATGAGATTATTATCCCGGATGCAATTACTCATGTCCGGACATGAAACATATGCAGCCTGTGGACGTTCCAGTGGTAAATTAAGCACAATTTTGAAGACTCCGCAGATCAGAGTTGGGTATGTATATGGTGAGGTGTACAGCGTCGCATTGGGGTCTGGTCTGCGGCCTAAGAAATGGTGGTCAGCATGATAAGAAGAATACCTACCTATGTTATTAAAAATCTGCAGGTACATACGACAGGAACCCCTGCATTACTTACATGTAAGTACTCTCGCTTCCAAAATTATGCAATTCAAACTCCAAACGCCATAAAGGCTTACTCTGTATACCTCGTACACGTCTCAAGGCTCTCAACTTTTAAACAACCTTCATCATCCTATAATATCTGGGTTAGCCAGGTCACAAGGTTGGGGAACTCGGTAAAGCTCCACTTCCGTGCAGTTGTTCGCCATTTGTGAAATGAGAGGTAATTTATGCTACGCGCAATAATACCTGAGGCTTAGGCGGCCGCTTCTTTTAGGTATTAGGTTGGTGAACTCACCGCAAGAGAGACAAGGAATAGCCGGTATACCTTGCTGAGCCTCATTTACAACATCAAGGATGCTGCATCTAGGCCATGATTTCGTGATTAGGAGGAACTGAATGCTTCATTTCTCTTCATTGCCAAGAAGGCCAGACTCCAAAGTTGCCGAATATCACTCTCTGCTAGACGCGTTAGCCGGTTGTCTCGGGATTGTCAACGATCTTTCACGGACCAACTGGACTCTGTCCATCGGGAGGTGGTAAAGCACCCAGAGGTGTGTACTGAAAGTCGTTGTTCTTGTAAACCCAACTCCAAACCTCGCTGCTTAAGTGCTTACGATTAGTGTCGATCAGATCCCACAAGTGATTATACGCCTTGACCACGCGCCTGTATAATTCTGTATCCGCGCAGTACGTTAGGCCTTCGTCGTCGCATCGCCTAAGCTGTCTCTCTAGACCTGCAGCCATCATTGCAAGTTGCCAACTCCAGACAACTGTACCGTGATACGAACTCTCCGTAAATTCCTTCGCGTTCACAGACCCATCACCGTAAGCCGGATTTGCAACAACTAGCCCGACGGTTGTAGAAAGACCAAGGGGAAATTGGCGAAGCACATTATCTGCCACTTGGGAGAGAAACAAGGAAAGTTGGGTTTGGTCAGTACCATTCAGAAGAAAAAGTCGGAAGCAGTCATCCGTGTTCATCACCTGAACGATCGATTGATCGTCACTGGCGAGAGCTAGGCCATGGAATATGACTGGCGAGCTTAAGTCCGACAAGTCGACCTTGCCTGGGAACCCTATGTCATTGGCGTAGTTCCCAACGAGATCGCGAGCTTTGTCTGCTGTGATATTGACCCGGAAGAAAGAAAGTGTATTGTCTTCCCAGACAACGGCACGCTTACTGGCAGCTGTATTCCAATTTGGGTGTGATGGGAAAACCCCATTTTCGGATAGTGAGGCGATGGATTTAAGTGCTGCTGGTGCTAAAGCCGTGTTTACGTCGTACGGTATACGGCCACCGCCCAAGCCGTTAGGACTATCGCGCCATTGCCCTACTGTTTGACCTTTATTTATATGGATAAGATTCTCTCTTATGGGAGATTGCTCAAAGTTGGCCGTGAGTTTCATAATCTTTTCCGCTGTAGCCAAAGTGAGATTTCCGTATGTGAAATCACGGTTCGACGAGATGACGGACGCCTTCCTGGAAAAGAACAGGTCGCGACGACTTCTTCCAATAGAAGAATTGACAAAATAGTCATTGATTGCTATCAAAAGATAGAAGTCTGTGTCGATCATCTTATAATCACATAAGGGATCCGTGCTGTCAATCCCTTGTTGCTCATTCAAGTATGAGGCATAGTCACCAATGGTCTCTTCATGACACACACTGCCATCTTTCGAGCTAATTCGTTCAATAGCTGCCCCAAGGATGGCCTCGATTGCACCGCCATCGCCCTCACTGAGTATAGGCTTAAGCAGTAGGAGTGATATTAGAGTATCGCGCCCGAAGTAAGTGAGAAATCGCCAAGCTCCAGCTAAGATCTTGGAGCGGTATGCCAAAAATGCGAGTGATTCTATATCCTCCTTATTTTCAGATATGATGGACTTAGAGGTGGGATTGATAACTTCTGTAGTTCCAAGTTGATCTAGTTGAGGATAGCTAGTCCAAGCATTGAAGGCGTAAGGACCGCTGGTAAGGTGGGGCTGTCCGCTCTTAATGGGAATTGAGGTACCATTTCTGTCATGTATTGTGAGAAATGTCTCCGTTGTTCCGTCAAGCCATACGCGATTTAGCAAGATCCCGCCATCAGGCAACGTTTGAATATTGATAGCACCTTGGATCTTGGGTGAAAGAGTGCTCGGTCCTTCGACGAACTCTCGTATTGTTCTAATACTTCCCAGAATAGCCAAATCGAGTGTAGCAGATGAATTAAGAGACAAGATACCACTTACTCCTCCGACAAGCGGGCTTAACGTACGATCTACACCAGAAAGATTCTCGAGTTGTATGCCGAGTGTTCCGTTGACGCCATTTTCTGGTGAGAAGTATAATACGATTCCGCTATTACCAGCCGGCCAAGCGATCTGGCCCACATCGGTTTTAGCAATTTTGCAAAGACGAAGATAATGAGGACTAAAATCCTTACGAGAAGTCTAGGCCCGATAATTCTGAGGTCACTTTCGGGTAGCGGACTAGTCACGACGACTTGACTCGCGCTGCTGCAATCGGCTACGAAGTAATTATCGTAGGGAGGGTCGCTCAAGTGCAGGTAGCTAGATGCACATGATTCTTGATCGGTCTCTCCAGAAGGTAATTTTTCCCCTAACTCAGCTTCAGGTATTGAGGCCAACTTCCCATTGATGCAACTTGTAATCGTAAGCAAGCCTACCTTCTCACTCTCATATACACAGTGAAAGACTTACGAGAACAAATAAGGTAGATAACAATCGTTACCACATTGCAATGTGCGTTTCCTATCGACAACTGGGCAAAGAAAGTTGCCGTGATAGCAAGTATGCTTCAATTGTTTAGATACGATTCTTCAATAAGGGGCGTGCCCGTACACATACATCATTAATAGAATATCTAGAATCGCCACACGGTAGTAAGCCGTCAACTTTGGATCTAGAAGCGCGATGCCGGCGAGGTAGAAATACAGCTAATAACAATCCCGCAAGTATCGCTAAGAAAATCACATATTGGCAGGCCTTATTTGGCCATGAAGCACTGTGACGAAAGCTTCTTGCAGCTAGTCTCGGTTGTCGTGAAGTTGGGTCAGGGGCTGGTTCGTAACTCCCAAGCGGAATACTCAGCGCATCATCTTCGAGTAAAGCCTGATCGTCATCATGTATTTGGGGACTCTTGACAGCTCGTTGATATAGAGAACCTATAAGTGGTAGTTTCGCTAGTCCCGGGAAATGTCTTATAGACATATTTTGACGTAACCAGAGCTATCTTTGAGGTTCATAAAAGCTTATGGAAATATAATGGGCTGGATCGCAATGGCGTGAAGTATGAATGATTCGATATGGGAGATAGAAAGAGTCATGAGAATGGTATAAGTTAAGATATAATTAAGAGATGTCGATTATGTGAAGTTGGGAGAGATTATTGAGCGTGGTCGATCGCGATTGCGCGTCGTAAGGGAACTGCGGCTTTAGTGTTGTGCAATTAGCTAACCCTGCAAGGAGCCTACCAGATATTCGGGTGGGTTGGTGGGACCCATTGCGCTAAAGCACCCGCGTATCCGACTTCCAGGGACTTGGTAGTACCTGGTACGACGGACTCGGCCGATTTCAGGTTCTCTGCTCGAAGGAAGATTTACAATTAATATTAGGTAGTTAGTAGGTATGTTCTTACATTACATCCCAAAAAGCTAGGAGGTATATGAAGGTACATTGCCTACCTAGATAGGTACCTGCCCGAGTATTACCTAGAGTGGATGAACATTGAACCTTAGTACCTATGTACAGGTATAACTATCCCCTTAACTGGCACAAAACAGCAACCCCCCCTGAAAAACGTACAGTACGTGGCCTAAGCTTTCAGTTAATCAGATTATACGTAATAGATCTTATTGTTTCAATTGCCATAACTATGCTACTTCTTGTACTGTACGTATATCTGAGTGGGGTGCTGTTTTGTGCCAGTTAAGGGGATAGGATGTCCATACCTAGGTACCTATGGAGGTATGCCTTAGTACGTACCTTCTACGTTATAAGATGCGTTAGAATACACATACAATTTCACTATCACATACCTAGGTAGGTAGTAACCTATGAAGAGACAATATATATTGTTAGAATTTCATGAGATGATATAAGGTACTCTACACCATCATTTATAAATCATTGTCCTATTCCTTTTATCGGAATAGTTCTCCGAATTCCCCTCAACCACGGGTATCAGCGCCGACGGCCTCCTTTAACCTCGCCAGTCGTCCGTCCATCCAAGCTCTATGCCACGCCTCAACTTTCCCCCCTAGCACAGCACAAGTCGTCGGCTCAAGTAGTATAGTGCCCCGCGCGACCGTCGCGCCTCGTTTGAGAATCATCTTCTCGCCAATATTCAACGAGCCGATACCGATACGCTCTATACGTTTTAGCTCGAGCCCGTGCACCTTCTGGCCCTTGCAGTCCTGTAGAACAAGCTTATGCGTAGCATTTTTTGAAGCAGCAGCGGCGTTCGCCACTTTGGCATTGACAACTGCGTTCCTACCCGTAGCTGTCGGCACATTTTGGCTGGCTGTACCGCTCTCTTCGTCTTCCTCGTTGCCGGTGGGTAGACGGATGATTTCCCGGCCTCTCGTTTGCTCCCCGCGTGCAATGGCTTCAAGCTCCTCGACTTGGTCCCACTTGCTCTTGGATATATTATCAATATCCAAGACTTGCACCAGGACGTCTCTGGGTAATTTGGCCTCCTTCACCTCCGGGTTGCCTAAGTTAGATGGAAAGGCTGGAGTGGGCGATTCCCAGAGCCCCGGGCTTGTTAAATCCGCCGCCAGCAGGCGCGTTTTTACGGTAGCGACTAAGGCAGGTAGGGGAGGCAATGGATTCCGATTTGGCATAGCACCTTGAATCCAAGTCAGAGAAGGAGTTGGCAGCCCCTGATTCTGTAGTGCGGAACGGATTTGTGCTGGTAGGTCCGAACTCATGGTGAAAGACGTCGACTGATAACTACTTGACTTATGCAGAATTTCATTTTTCTCCGGTTCATGCTCTTAAGAGGTCGGGTAGATTTATTCGCAAATAAGAAGCTTCATTATGGCTGTTTAGTTATGTGTACCGCATCTTCGATCAAACAAGATATAATACAATATACAATGCACTTTAGGTAAGCTGCTTTATAGAAATTTCTCAGGGGGTCGCATCGCCGGTACATGTGTGTAGCGTAACAATAGCATGCGGGTCCAGATTTTCGGGTAGAGTTCCTTCTTGTTAGCGGATACTTCGAGGCAAGATACATGTAGCTCTCGCCACAGTGGCTTTACACGCCATAATTGCGGGAGATCGGCAACTAATGCGCTAACAGCCTCACTAACGCTCCTTACGTTTACCTAAATCTGGCATCAGCAAATGTTAACGTCGCAATATTTACTTGTATCACAGAATTAACAGCTCGCCATTTCCGAGGCCGTCAACTTCGTGATAAAGTGTAGCCTAGGGACTACATATTAACCCCGTCGAAATGTCTACAATTGCCTCGCCTCGCGACCTACCGCGGCGCATCAACTCGATCGCTACGCCGACTTCATCAACGCGACCAAGTCTCGATGTCTCGCGATCCCCGATGGGCTCGCCGAATCCCAATGGTGGCGGCGGCGGTAGCCCAAATACGGGGACAGTTGCGAATGCTCCAGCCGCAAAGCGAAACCGTGCCGCCCTAAGAGAGTATTACAACTTAAAGAAACAGCCGGTTGCAACGCCGCCTCAGGTTGAAGTAACGGACCCCTTTGGAGAGACCTCGGGTGACCCGCACGAGCAATATTCGGAAGTGCCGCCTGGTGAAATGGATAGGGAAGGCTTCGATGTGGATGCTTTTGTTAAGAAAGCTCTAGCAGAGAACGGCATGGAAGAACTGCTGCGACTGTATACACGAGTATTAGGTGAAATAAGGGCACTGGATGCCGAGAAAAAGGCGTTGGTGTACGACAATTACAGTAAGCTAATTACGGCTACCGAGACGATACGCAAGGTTAGTCTCGCAATCATCAAGCCCGAGTAGTTTCAGGCTACAGAATAACGACTAAGTACTAATGGACGACATATCAGATGCGAACGAATATGGACCCATTGAACCCAATGGCCTCTACGCTAGACCCGGCAATTGCTCACATATATTTGCAAGCCTCGGCGATACGAGATTCGCTACGGAAGTCAGTTCCCCCACCGGATAAGGCCAGAGCCGAGGCGGAAGAGGCGCGTCAGAGGAGAGCACGAACAAAGCAGTTGGCAATAGAGGCGCTGGACGCCCCAGATAAGATACGAGCACTTGTTAGTGAGGGGCGGCTAGAAGATGCGAGGCAAGTATGGAAAATGCCACGGAGACTTCTATTGGTCTGGAAAGAACAAGGCGTTGGCGGTTTGGATGTAGATGCATGCATAGAGGATGGCGACGCTGCATTAAAAGGTGAACCTAGCAAAGGTGACTGGCGGGATCCAAACAACAAAAGTTCGGCATGAATGAGAGGTATCGAGAGGTATCTACATTTAACGACACCCCCCCGGCGAGAAAATTGACGATTAAGTCGCTGCCTAATAGATCATCGGTCGTGCTGATGCTGATGATTAGTAGCTAACTGCTACGTTAATTATCCTCAACCGAATCATGAAGTTGCCGCATTGGATTCTCATGCCAGGTCTCTAACATCAATGACCTCAAAAGGGTCTCGATCCGCCTTGCTAACAATCACGCGCGTGTCCCCATACGCCGTCGTTTCTAGTTCGACCTCTAGCATAGGCTTTAATCTTGTCTCCAGATACTTCCGTTCGGAGTTACTATGGAAGACGGTAACGACGATCTGGCCCAACTGAGTGTGCCTGAGCGCATAATGATGCGCCATCTCGCCCGTCACCAAGACCTGAGAATCCGTGTCTTTCAAGACGTCGGCCCCCGAGCCCGCGCAGACAGCAACTTTGGTGATTTCTTGCGTTTTACCGAGGTCGTTTAGAGATGGCGGTAAAGCAACCATCATGTAACGTTGGTCGCCTATTCCGGCAGAGAGCCGCCGCAGAAGGGTTTGTAGGGTAATGGGTTGGCCCAATTCGAATGTTCGACCATACCCGGTACCTTGGTGACCCTCAGGTAGAGGTCGTGAAATGGGCTGGACAACTGTACGTTTCACCTGATGTTCTCCATCCAATAGAATATCACAAAGCCAATCATTTAGGCCTCCACTCGCGGCATCCATAGCCGTATGAGGACAATATACCGAGACCCTTTCAGCTGCTAGCCTCAAAAGGAGGGTCTGCATAGGGTCTTTGGTAGTAAGGGATTTCAAAGGCCTGAATATAACGGGGTCTGTACAACATTAGCTGCCTGTATCATCACGACGCGCGTACGAGACGATTAATTGAAACTCATACGATAGCATACGATCATCTCGGCTCCTTCTTCTAACGCCTCGTCGACAACGGCGGCAGTTAAGTCGTTGGTGAGAAGAACGGTGCCGCCAGTCTCCTTTTTAGACCCTGATGATGACGGCGGTAGCGGCGCTTGTCCGAGAAGTACTACTTGCTCATTAGCTGTGCAATCTATAATACCCGCCGTATATAAGCTTGTCTCTTACATCCTGTATTATCCCACGCATTATCAGCCAGCTCTTCTGGGAAGCTATGTGTGTAACGTTAGCCGTAGTTATATGAAATGAGACTCGCAATTATAATAAGAAATGGGATCCATATGAAAGCCACTAACAGTGTCCTCATTGCGGTCACTACCGCATCGGTGAGATTAGCAGCTGGTGGAGCGGCCATGGTTCGAGCCGATGTAAAGTTACGCTTTTGTCTTATATCGGAATAACAAGACTCGAGTTTGCGCGGTTGAAGCGTACGGATTTCACTCCCACAAGTAGATTTAATTTTAACAACCGATTTCCCAACCCAATTAATGCAAGGAACGGGACTAGAAGAGAATTTAGAAATGCTCTTCGATAAATCCTTTAGACTACTGGTCCGTCGCCAAAAGGGCATGGCATGAAGCTTTATCCAAATAGCTCAGGTAATTTATAGTGACAAGGTAGATAGTCAGTCTGTCTTTAGGTATCGTACGAGACGCAAACCGTCCAAAGGTAAAAACTCAAGCTTACCTAGGTAGGTAGCTTCAGCCACGGTACCCCACACCCCCGCTATCAATACATCTTAATCGAGTTATCGGAACTTTTCCTTTACAACCAGCCGAGCTCCAATGTCATCATCGCGGGGCATTTATGTAACCGTTATCTAGGTACTAATAACTACCTAGACACTTGAGTCAAAAGTACTAAGGTTAATCACATACTACCTACACCTCACACATAGGCGCAAAAGACAATATAGCCATTCAGACATTAGTGTTACCTAATACAAGAATCTCCTATTCTCTCGGTACTACCATAAATACCACCGAGAAATGGGCGAACCCACAATCACAGAAACATCGCTGAAAGCGGCGCTGACGGAGCGACTAAAGGCAGTCCACGTCGAAGTGACCGATATGTCCGGTACGTTGACTCCCTCCTTCCCTCCGTCCTCTCCTCTACGATCCACTCCGCTCCGCTCTCTAATAATTCAACTAACATAAACGAACTTAGGCGGCTGCGGCCAATCCTTCACCTCCCTAATCGTATCCCCCCAATTCGCCGGGCAAAACAGCCTAAAGCGCCACCGTGCCGTCAACGCCGCCCTGCGCGACGAGATCGCCGCCATCCACGCCTGGAGCGCAAAGTGCCTAACCCCCGACGAGTGGCAGCGCGACAAGGATAAGGATCAGAGCAGCGGTCCGCCGTTGGACGGTACAGTGCAGGGACAAGTCACGGGCGTTGATGCTTGAAACTGGGGTTTACGACAGGAAAGGGCGTATATTTCCAAAAAAAGAAAAAAGTTTAAGAATAAATAAATAAATATTTTTTTTTTCTAGTTTCCTATGTGTCTCATACGTAGGTACACTAAAGAACCTACTTTATGTATATCCACGCACATGCTTATTGTATCCCAGCGAGGGTGGGAATGAGAGAAAAAAGGACGCCGAGGCAAGCGGGTTCTGGATAAAGCATAAAGCTCTGGGAGTACGGGGGGCACGCATTGGGCGAGGATCTGTCTTCGCTTCATAATTTCTCAGTTAATAAACTAGGCGTTATCTTCATCGTCATTTCGCCATATCACCTCTTAACAACAAGCCTTCCCAGAGGAGTCATTTCCCTTTCCTCGACGTCATTAAGACCCGGAAACATTATCGAAATCTATTCTATCACAGATCCAATGGGGTCATTCCTGCTATTTCCCTTGTGATCTTCGACCCAAGGATGTCGGCTCTCTGCTAGACGAGCATGCGGGATGCCATTCGTCTAAAAGAGACCTAGCAGATCATCATTGTTCGTAGTTTTCTTCTGCTCTGTACTCGCACCACCGTGACCAAGTTGAACCGATGCTGGAGGAGGTTGGCTTGACCCGCCTAGGTCTAATCCCGCAAATCCGTTCATGATATCATTTGCACCACCGCTGCCGCTCGCAGGGCTAGCTTGAGGTGGTGGTGCGTCAAAAAGACCCATCATATCTGCCATCCCGCCTGACGGAGCTCCACCCGCCGGGCTAGCTACACGATCCGGTGTGGCTGTCGCCGAATTCTGCTCTTGAGAAGCCGGTGCGGCGCCATCGAAATCGATATCCAAGAGGTTTTCGATGTTGCTCTGTGCCGATGCCCCATTTTGATTCGCGGCAGCTGCAACTGACGCTGCGATGGGATTTTCGGCCGCATTCTGTCGTTGTTCTTGGATAGCTGCTCGTTGAATTTCGTCGGCACCGAAACGACCCTTGCCAACAAAGGACTCCGGTGGTTTGTGGTAAACCGAGGCCAAAGTTGAAAGCTCACCAAGGAGCTGTTCTAGTAAAGCTGCCGGCAAGCTTGTCATTGTGGTTGAGATGGCTGGCTTCTGGGAGAGAACGATACTCTAGTATATATTAGTCATCAGGTTAAGTTAAAAAGGGGGTTTGGAAGAATATACCTTCGCAACAGCAAGATCTCCTGATAAAAGTCGCCAGTAAACATATGCTCGATCTCGAATATCTGGGTTATCGTTCTCCGCTGTGGCAGCTTGTAGGACCTTCTGTACTAGTCCCTGATTGTTGCCTGGCTTTTTCAAGAATAATTTAACAACTGCTGTCAGGATTTGTAGTTGCGTCTGTGTAAACTCCTCCAGGAAGACTTCTACAAAACTCGCTAATATTTCATCTGCGTTATTAATCTTTTCCGCATACTCGCCAACAATCCATATAAGTGAACCCCTGGCGTTAGGCTCATCTAGCTCGTCGATATGGTTGCAGAGCGTCGGAATAACACCTTCGTAGCCGGGGTATTTTCGGAGGATATCTTTAATGACAACGATCACCTCTTGAACCACATAGTTGACCTTGGTGGCGATCAGATCCAGTAGCGCATTAACGCATTTTTCGCTCGCGCTCTCGATCTTAATTGCGACTTGCCCAATAGCTTTAACAGCTCGTCGAACGAAATCCATATCAACTTCCAACGCATACTCTTTTAGCTCGGCCAACAATTGCTCGTAATTCTTCTCGTTCGCTATCCTGACCATGATCTCGAGCTTTTGAAGCTTGACGTAAGGCGGGTCATTATACTTGCAAAAGAACACCCTCAATTCTTTACTTAAAATATCGGGCTTGGCTTGTAAAAGTAGATCAATATTTCGTAATGCAACATACTGGACTTCTGGGGCCGAGGCAACAAGAGTAACTATATATTTATCAGCAACAGTCTAAGATGGATATTGAAAAAAAAATTTGGCAACTAACCTAGTGGAGGCGCCATCTTCTTGAGATATTGGCGGACAAGCTCGCCATTGATTAACCTCATATGAATGAATACTACCTTGACGGCAGCAAGCACGACACTGGGGTTCACATGCTGGAATTGGGGCGCTACTCGTTCGCAGATATGCTCTGACTCCTTGATATCCTGAGGTGGATAATCGGCCAAGGTTGAAAGGATGGTTACTCTGCCCCATTCCGTGCACTCATTCAAAGCCATCAGCAGTTTTTTGAGTGTCGCCGGTGTTATAACTAACGCCCTCGTCTCGGGCGCCGTTTCGGATATTTCTGAAAGCGCTTGCACCGAGTTAGCGACTACCATAGGGTTTGGATCACCGATCATCTCCTGGAGCGTCTCTAGGAAGCCGTTTTCTATGCACATGGAAGGGTTCAAGTCGAATAGCTTCGCGACGCAAATGGCAGCTGTTTTTCGTACGTATGGTGATTCATCTCGTAGCGTTTTTCGCAAAGGCTCTTCCATATAGTCCACCATCTTGTCTACCCTAATACAACCCATGGTTCTGATAGCCAGTGCTCTTATCAAGGGATTAGGGTCTTCGGAGTCTTGGACGAAGGTATTCACGGCGAGGATACATAAGTCGGGATGCGATTTGGCGTAGTTCCTAAGCTCTACGTAAGCTTACTAGCTGAACAAATTTTGGGACGCCTCGCGAAGCTTCTTGGAAGCTATCGACCGACTTACATTAGGTAGAGGTAGACAAGTTTCTTTTGGTCCAGGTCGGCGGTCGCGATATTCTTTAGCACATCGGGAAATAGCTGCGAGACATCTTTCCCCAGGGTCATAGCCATGATGGTCTTCTGAATTGATTCTTTCCGTTCCCAGGCATATTGAGATACTAGACCAGCTCGCAACTCAAAGGTTTCGCCCTTCCTAGGTACGGCGAAAGCGCCGCGGATGCGACTGACCGCCGACATTTTAATATGGGATACGGGATACGGGATACGGGATATCGGGGATTTTTCGAAAGATCAAGGGGGTGGAATAAGTTGAGAATTAGAGGCCCGTATAGGGCTAATATAATAAATACGTCTACCCCCTTCCTGAACAAAGGTTGTAGATGTTTGTTCGTGTCGACTGTCTTGTTAGTAAACAGATGGATTTACGCGTTGAGTGATGGCAGTTGAGAGAATACTGCCCATTCGAATCAACCCCCTTGGCACTTTCGTTCATTCAAAAGGCTAAGCCCAGTTATGCAGCTGTGGTTGCAGTGGCCAGCTTTAAGAGGTACTTACGGATCCATACAAAGTCGTGAAACACCTGTACCTTTTTGCTAGTTAGCCTCAAATTCTCCACTCTACCTTCAAGTTCAGCGACTTCAACCCGTGGCGGTGCAATGTATATACGTACCTTAGGTACCTCATGTAGCTCATCCTTATCTTATCGCATCTTCAATAATTCTGACGTCGACTTTTCGACTTGAACATTTATTAGGATTCAGGAATAATAATGAGATAAAGGTGGTTATAACGAACTGAACCTAATTAACCGGTTAGATCCTTCTTTACTATGTGCAAGCATATAAGCTTATTCCGATGTCGACCGTAAAACAGATAGGTCCTATCCGAAAGGCCTGGTACCAGTGGAAAGCTCTCCGTCTACCGTGGAGGAAGCGCTTCCTCGTCGGTAAGTTATTATATCCCAATACTTGTGTCATCCCGCGTGGTCAACTTACATAACCCCTCTTTTTCGTATAAACGATAGGCCTCGACCTTCAAGGCAATACGTATTGGGAATTTCGCTTGGTTCGCGGAGACCCTTCGGCTCCGGAATCGCGGTTCCGCCGCATCGTCCAGTATCCACGATCCACACATTACAGCGAGGTCAAGGTCCCACCCTCGTGGCATCAATGGCTGCGGTATCAGCGTCAGAAGCCACCAACCCTAGACGAGCAGGCCGGAGATATTGTTCGCCAGGAGCGTATGAAGGTCCTAGCTGCCGAGGCCGACGCGCGCTGGGAGGCTAAACCTAGCCTAATAGACGTACCGGGCCGGGAGAGAGGACAGCCGGTGCCTCCGCTTAATACAGGTCAGACGCAACCTCAAGAACACGCGGCCCGAGAATCACCAACGCCAAACGAGCGCAACAAAGTGACGGGACAGAAGGACGACCCTTGGAAACGCGCACGGAGTAGTGGCCCTGGTGAAACTTGGCAGCCTGGATCGTGGAGTCCAACCCCCGCAAAGAAACGATGACAGACTTTGTACATTACAGAAAGCTAGGTATACGTGATGAAATTTCGCACCATTACGCGAACATTTGCATGTTAAGGAGTACATAAGGTGCTTGGTGTATATTATAATCACATGTAAACAACCCAGCAAGACAGCCACAGGCTTCAAATTACATTAGTACCTAGACACACCAAGGCTACCATTAGAGATCAGCTGCTTAAGCTAACGCGCCTAAATAGAAACACTAATTCCTCCCACACCTTGGTTACTTGACATCTAAGCACCCGGATGCATCTCTCTTCTGCTCCCTAAACCCAACAATCAGCCCTTCCGGTTTCCACGTTTAGGGCGTGAACATCCAGGGCACATCCATCCACCCTTAGGCTTCGACTTAAGGTCAACACATTTCCAGTGAAACCATTCGTACGGACAGTCTCGGTTGTCACAAGCGATCATATCCCCCGACTCCTGCCGCCGGCATAAACAGAACAACTTTCCGCTCTCGCTCTCGTCTTCGTCCTTTTCCATGCTATCAACAGCCGTCATAAAAGTTGCGTCGATATCGTCTAATGTTGAAAATTAGTAGCTGACTAAGTTTCTCGAGGGTAGTTTACTTGCCTTCATCATCGTGCTCATCTTCATCCATCGCTTCTACTTCTGTCGTGCCGCCATCATCGTCGTCGCCCTCGGTTTCAAAAAGGTCGAGCAACGTAAGTAACCTCTCCCCCGACATTTGCAAGACAAGGCGAGCCTCCACATCTGGGTCTTCGGTATTTAGCCGGCCCCGAGCGGATGTTTTCTTCTTTTTAACCTTTGCCTCTCTTGCGGCGATTCCTTTTTCAGTGGCGGTCCTAAGGCCCGGGCTTAGCATTCCACCACCCTCGCACCACAAAATCTGAAGCAAATTCTCAAGCAGTACAGATACCTTCGCGTTATCCTCGGCTGCGATGGTGTTCGCAGGATATGGAAGGAAACAGCGCTCCATGATTTCAGTAGTAATGCCATCTGCATCTTGCCATGTACGGTCGACCTTGGCCGGCGAAGGAGCTGACGCGGGCATCAAGAGTAAGAGAATACCTTGTAATGCTGATATCTGAGACTCTAATTTTAGAGCCGACGTTCGGCTATTTACAAACGCGGTAAATATTGGCAGAGGGAGGGATTTGACTATGGTTTCGTATCTTTGGTAGAGGTCAGAAAGGTCCAGTGGAGGCCTCGGCAAATAGTGGCAAAGATAGGACAACTATTATAATCATTAGCCTCCACGATCATCCCATACTGTCCACAAGAAACGGTATACTTACTAAGGAGAACAGACGCTGTCGTAGAGAAATAGAGTCTACGTAGGCGGGCTCTAATGCTTGAAAATCGGGGTCCCCCACATCGCTTGAATTCGTTCTTCGCTTCTGTGGCGTCGGCGGCTCAGACGTCTGAGAAGAGTATACCGATTCATCGTCGAGCCAGCCTCCAAAGTTTCCCTTTTCGATGTTGACCGTTTCACGCTTCCTCTTCTTGACGACATTCTTGGGGTTTTCCTTGTGCTCCTTTTGCCAGATCTCCTGAAAACGAGAACTTGCAGCGACGCCACCATCAGCAAATATAGCTTCCATGATCCATTTCAACCCTCCCGCAGATCGCCCAGAGCGTTGGGCAACATATCCCGACAAAATTGAATCCCTGAGCATAGGCAAATCTGGCTCGTCATTTTCTACGTCTAACTTGTGGCGTTCGACGAGATCTTGCTCTAATAGGTCCATCATAAATTTAAGCCAATGTCTCCAGTGTTGCCAGCGGTTTGGGTAAAGGACGCTGCAATTAAACGCCCAGCCTATAACGTGAAAGAAATCTTGCCCTCGTCGCCAGAGACCATCTTGATAATGTCTACGCCGCATCTGCGCATAGGTGCCCTCGCCACTATCGTCATCATCACCATAATCCTGGTCATCTTCCGAGTAGGATTCTGGGCTATTATTCCTCGAGATGTTCACGAAGCGGAAAGCTTCCTTGAATCGACCATTGACAGGTCCCAAGCGAGACAAGAGATCTCGCAAGTATACAAGGGATTCGGCAGACACTTCGGACCAGCCCTCTTCCCTCGGTCTGGTTGTAAATTTCGGATGTACAACAGCAGTGCTGAGTAGGGACAGTTGGCTGGGCGGGGGACAAAAAGAAGGATCGTTTGGACCAGTGCGACTAGACGATAATAGGCTATTTAGAAGGTTGAGAGTAATCAGGTCTAGGGTAGCTTATAGTTAGTGGAATGGAAAAGAGAGAACAACTAGGGAGAAAGTGACCATACATAAGTTTTCCTCCAAATAGATTTGGCAATGCTGCTTAAGTTCCGGGGGTAATTGACTAGCCTTGCTGTATGGTTTCTCCTCTGAAGGTTCTGTTGCCGTCGCGTACGAATTGGGCGAAGAAAGAGGCGTAGAATTCGGTAGAGACTCATTTAACGGCATTGCGATTAATTTGGGTATCGAATCTAGAGCTCAACGCGTGAAGACGTCGAAAACGCGACGAAATATTCCAGTGGAGATTTTCATGGATCAGCTGGGATGGGGTACCTAAGAATTGGACTTGGTGGGGTTAGCTATCATCCCTGGGGTGTCACTAAATAGATCTAATGTTACACCGCAGCATCTTCCTTAGGTACCTCCCCCTATCAGCCTATCTACACTACGAAGTAGGTACAATGTTACATCATCATTTTTACCGTATCATTTTATAAAAGGTTGATCGGGGTTACCATACAAATCCTTATAAGCATGTCATCATCTTATGTAAGAATCTCCTATAATAAGGAGCCTTGCATCATTTATGATGGAAGACATGGAATTATATGCGTTAGTCTGTATTCTATTCACGCCGATCCTTTAGACAGATAGTTGACGTGTTTCTCGATTCACAGATTAAACTAGAAGACAACTATGTACATAGGTGGTCTTTTAAAGCCCACTACTCGACTTGAAAGGCCTCTTTAAACCACCCTCGTATATTAGGGGGTACCCCTCCAGGCAAATAATAGCAACATTGCTATATTCCCATCATCTAATTGTCAGATACCTTTACATGTTGGCCTTGAGAACCTTGAAAGCGTCATCTCTACTTCCAGCATATCGTGCCTCGGCAGTCTTCCAGTTGATTACTTTCCAGATGTTCTCAACATAAGCCGCCTTCCCGTTGAGATACTGAAGATAATAGGCATGTTCCCACATGTCCACGCCAAAGAGCGGAGTGTCGCCTACGACAACCGCCTCCTGGTTCGCGAGCGTCACGATGCGGAGCTGGCCAGTGACAGCTTCCTTGACGAGCCACTATTCCACCAGATAGAGTTAGCTACAATCACTTTGGCATGTTGCCAGGTAGTCCGAGCAGACTGCAATGCATCTTGGCTAATATAACATGAATTACCGCTAGACATGAACATCAAAGACGGTTAAGAGCTGGTAAACAATCCACGAAATATACTTACACCCCAACCACTTCCCTGGATGCCCAGTAAAGCGGTTCCAAAGACCTCCTTGAATTTGTCGAAGCTACCCCAAGTATCCTTGATGGCGCCGGCAAGTTTAGGGGCAGCATCGAGCTTTGAGTCAGGCGAAGAGGAAGGTGCCAGACCCTCCCAGAACAGCGAATGGTTAATATGACCGCCGCCGTTGAAACGGATGGCCGACAGCTGGGCTGCAGCATCCTGCAAGTTACCTTCAGACTGAGCCTTGGCAGATATCTCGACAGCCTTGTTGAGGTTCGTGATATAGGTCTGATGGTGCTTAGTGTGGTGTAGTTCCATGATCTGCTTAGAGATGCTGGGTTCCAGAGCCTGCAGGGTCGCACCATGGTTAGTAAGGGGTATGCCGTTTGCTATAGAGAGTAACACCCAGTTTAGGATAGTTGATGTGAGACTTACATCGTATGCGTATGGCAGCGGGGGGAGGGAGTACGTTTTCGCGGCCATCTTGAGACGCGCGCTAGTTAATATCCTCTAAAAGAATTTCTAGTTGGGTAGAGTAATAACGAACGATTTAGTAATGTATAGAGGGATTTCTAAGATGTCGTGATACAATCCAGGTGGTTTGAACGTCTTCACTCGTGCTATGGAGATACCTTCAGATTAGGTTGTTTATGAATAGTTAGTAGATAAGCACCCAGGCAGGCAGAGTAGAAGTGAGAAGAAAAGAGAGCAATAGGAGGTAGTAGATAAGGTAGGGCGGAGTAACGTGCTCTAAGATGGAAAAGCTATTTGGTGGTGACGATGATTACAAACACAAGTGGCAGGTGCCGGGAATGACCATCAAGGTCCTCTTCCCCACGTGCTTGCTTGCGTCTTCGAGTAGGTACGATACGTGAAGCTTATTCTATCATAGCAGTTACGCTATCTATTAACGGTAGAGATGACCACACGCATCTCGTCCTAACGTTGGTTCCAGATTATTAGGTGGGTACACGAGAAGTAGGTACTCCTTTAAACTTTTGTGATTGCACGATAGCGTTTCGGGAGCGGGCCGCGAAATGGCCTCAACCAGCGCAAACTTGCTCAACCTTACGTGTGAGAGCCGTAACAATCATAACTCCCTCACTTTCCTTATAATGAAAGTACCTAATATGCTCATATTACCGCCTAATAGCTTACCTAACTTTAAAACGCCTGACCTTAGGTATCTACTTGGGTGGATAACTGGGAACAATTCAAAGCTTTTTTTTTTTTTTTTTTTTTCACAAAGGCCCATGATCTAGCTACCATGATCAGACATAGGTGGTGATACTTACACCCAAGATCCAGGCTGTTCCATTATTAGGTAACGTGTAGCTGTATCATTCACATCATAGAACCTTGATGGACAATAGAGCAGGGACGATCGGACAAGTCTCTAACGGTTACTCCTGAGACTTGGCACGATATTCATCATCCTTAAGCTACCTAGGCAGGCAAAGGATGTCTGGATTGCTTAAGACTAGGAACTTTCCTATCATCTGTACCTACTACTTATCTGAATACCTTTCAATACAGTTTACTGAACTGTAACTAGGAGTCCAGGTAATAAACGTCTTTCAACATTCTATCATATTTCAATTAGCTTGACTTTTTCCGAGGTTGTCTCGGATAACCAATTCGCAGCACACATCAACGTTCATTCTTATCCTCTTCGATTCGAACTAGAATCTCCTAAGGAAAAATTAAAAAATTAAAATTTAAAAATATCTGAATAACAAGATCGAAAATGTGTGGCGACCATTCTCGACAGTCTTGTGGTGGTGCCCTTGCCGTACTCAACCTTCCATTAAGACAAACCCGTTTCCTGCCCCCGGTTATGGCGGGACGGCTCACATTTCACGATTGCGGGAAGGGAAGTTCTGTTGCTACTCACGCCACGTTCGTGCCAGATGAAGATAGTGCCAATGGCAACTTTGCCAATTTGGATTCATGTATCATTGGTATCCAGTAAGCATTTTCACTATACCACTTGCCGAACCGGGACGGTAAAGACTGCGAGTAAAAGAAAATACGAAAATAAAAATAAAATACTAACGGTACTGGTATAGTGAAACCGGAGATCTCACAAGGTCTGCTATAATAAGCCCTTTTCTCTATAAGTTTAGTATGGCACGGACTCAATCGACGCTACAAGACGACCAGGAACGCTCAATGGAAGTATCCCTCAGCCACCCCATGAAGATTGAGGTTGGAGGCGACGGGATCATTGGTAGGAGAGTTACCTTGTGGTCACAGGATGCTATTGATCCTATCGCAGAAGGAATTATAGGATACAATTAAGTCTTTTACGGCGCAGATGTTGTCATGAGGCGGACCAAGAAGCGAGGATACAACTTCGCTGTTCCGCGAAGGACTCTAATAAGACACCTAGGAACTTGACATCACGACGCCGGCGCACCAGTAGGAAACGGGCGGGCAGTAAAGGTACAGAAAGGTTACAGAAGCTAGTTACATGATATTGAGAGGGTTCGTTTGTCCCTGGATGGTATCGCACGAGGATGGGGGATCCGCCACTTTGGATCGCAAAGGTTATACTGTATTATAAAATTGAGCGTTACCGGAGTATTACTAGGCACCTATAATCTTGAGAATCATTCATCTACAACATTGTTCTGAATACCCACTGTCGCCACCATACATTAATCCAAAACGCTACCACCCGCCGAAGCAATGCGCCGCAACACCTCGCCTTCTACGCCACTAGACGCTTTGCTACAAGCTGTCGATATACGTAGTTGCCATGCCTAGATAATCTCTCGGACACAGCCATATGTCTATTGCCAAACTCGAGAGGACAAGAAATAGCATGGATATCAGGTTTCTAGCCTATGCTACGTATAGAAAAAAGGGCTTGTTCTATACGTAGTCGCCTTCAGTCATAGTCGGAGATAGGTTCCTCGCGGAACGGCAAAGTTGTTTCTACGCTTCTTAGTCTACCTCGTGACAATTACACTCATGACCCTATTTGCCAGCTACACTCATACGGACTCCATTGAATGTGAGGCCTCGAGCACGTCGTGTGAACGATGGTTGAGCATATGGAAGATCCAATCGACTCAAGCCTATTACGATGTAATTACCTAGGGGCATTTGTTTATAGATAAGGGGCAATCCCAACTCCATGGTTTTGTGGATTCGTAAGTCTCAGCTTCCGCATCACGCTGAAAGCAAATTAGATTAGCCTTGCAGGGCATTTTATTTAGAGGCAAAAGGCGGCAGCCATTCTGTATAACTACCTAGGTAGTTTAAACTCTTTCATAGGTACGTTTAGGAGAAAGGGAGCCTACATGTGTAGTTAGACCTTCGGGTTCGACGACTGAGATCCGCGCAACGCTGGAGTAGCATATGCACCCCAGTCCCCGCGGGACATATCTACCTAGGTTAGGACCTAGGTAGATTGCTATTCTTATAAGGCCTTTGGATTATCTTCTGACATTATCCTCTTCATAGGTTTATCGAGAGAGCCAGGGGGGAGAAGACCGACCAAGGATCACATAGTAGTTCTAGAACTAATAGAAGTCGAGATCGCCAATGTTCTACGTTCTATCGCAAATGGCTCTTGTGGGCTTACAGGCTTATGACTGTACATGATCACGTTAACTTAGGTATGGATCCGTACCTAAATAGGTAGGCATCCACGAATAACAAGGTCGGATCATCAAAGTAAGCTGAATTATCTTCAGCTTTCACCCAAATTCTTAACGATTGCAGGGTTAAAATTCGGGTTCGCCGCGATCAATCGGGAGGCTTGATTGGTGGACCGGCCCTGTCGTCGAGGTGTCGAACGGTAGGCTCACCGACTAGCCCCGCGATGTTCAGCTATAGTGGCACGGGTAAGGCGGTTGCTAGGAGCTTAAACATGTTCGGTTTTGTCTTGGCGTACTGGGTGGAAAAGATTCGTCCGTGGACGATTGCTTGGGTACCGGGTATGTATGGACCGACGATAATAAAAAGAACCAATTAACCTAGTTCCTCGTTAGCTGAGCCCCCCTAAAGCTCTGTCCTATTTTGCTATAGTACATCGTACGTATGGGATCATGATTCCCCCATATTCCGTGATGACGCCACCAGAAAAGTTCTTTGCAGGCATTCTACTGCACCGCCGTACCATCCACCATTTTAAAGTAGCAAGGGGTCGAATACATACCTAGGTATGCAGTAGAACACAGTGTCGTTTCATTGCCAATGCGAACATGTGTATTGTACGTACGCTAAACTTGTGCCGGTTGAACAATTACTGTAGCCCATTAGTGATCGATCTGGGGGCGGGATAGTATGATATAGCTAGTTACCTACCTACGGTTACCTAGGTAGGTAGATACCTGTAGGTAGGCATAGAGGTAAGTGTGTAAATAAGTCGTACACACATGCGGTCAGCAAAGCCAACCCGGCATCAAGTGTCCAAAGTAGAATAGTTTCCCACCTTAGCGTCCATAGGGCTGCTACGTTCTGCGGCGGGCAGGGTGAGTACTAGTCCCCATAGTGGAGCGCCGTGTATGTTGATTCTGTATGTAAGAGTCGATATTATGTTATCTTGTGAGACGCCTAGGGTTATTCTCCGAGAAGAAATAATATGTAAGCTAGTCGCCGCTCGTCTGTTTTAACACTCTGGCTTCCGGTTATCAACATGTCTGGACCTTAAACCGTGGCTAGTCCACCATGAAAGCCTAAGATAACTACCTAGGTACCCAGTAATTATTCTTCGAGAAATGTCGTATCAATTAGGCCCATCACAAGAGCCGCAGCAGCAAGGGGGGCAGCAAACCTACGCGGAGCATCACCATCACCATCACCATCAGCAGCAATATAATCCAGCGCATTCTCAATCGCAAATCTCGTCGCCGGCGAACTCCCCGCAAGCAACGAGAGCGACAACATATCACCAAGATGGCATCGCTCGTACCCAGACGTGGGTCTCGAATCAACAACCTATGGCATCACCCCTGCCGGTAGCTAAGACACCCTTCAGCGAATGGACGGGTTCGCCTGAGGGTACGTGGGATTACCGAACACAGAGGGGCTATTCCCCGACGATGCCACTGCGGCCTCAGAAGGACAACCCGAGGATATGCGGCATCAGGCGCAATACATTCTTCATCGTCTTGGCCATTGGGCTATTTCTACTAGTCGTTGCTATCGCGGCCGGTCTTGGTGTCGGTCTAGCGACGAGAAAGAATAGCTCCTTCGCAGACTCCGTCGGAAATCCAAGGTGCGCTTTTACTTATTATTCGTTTTCTTCCCCGGGTTGTCCGTCGCTAGGGGGACTAATTGTTAAAGCATCTGAATGCGGCCTCCGACAATTTATGTTTACTAACGGATAACTAAATCAGCGATATATCGTCATCTTCGTCCTCATCGGTATCGCCCACAACCACGATACCAACGTCGACGGCACCTTCATCTACCAAGGTATCACCGACTCCGAGCTTCACAGGAACCTTGATACCGGGACCCGTAACTTGTCCACAGAACAATAACACGGTATACGTGTCTCGGGGCAGCTCCAAGCCGTTCAATGTGCAATGCGGACGTGACTATAACTCGGATGCCGGAGCAGAGGACCTGACCCATATGTATCAAGCCAGCATGGCCCAGTGTATCGACGCTTGCGGCAACCATCAGGGATGCGTCGGAGTAGGCTGGGGTAATTACGAGGGCTCGACCGAGTGCTGGTTGAAAAGTAAACTTGGCAAACCTAATCCGAGCCCAAACTGGTATTTCGCGCTGCTGCAAGATATGGACCTCGCCGGGTCTTAAAATGGAGAGGGTACCTATATTGTTCTTCTGAGGTATCATGCAAGCAATATTACACCAGATATGAATGTTGGAACTGTGGGACCAGCTGGACTAGGGGCGGATGAGAATTTTGGATTTGAGAATTTTTGATTTGAGCGAGGCGTCTGGTGTCTAAATGACGTCTTATTATTATAGATTTGAATCCGGGGTTAGATGGCGCATAGGTATAGCCATGGAAGGCTTGAGCCCAGGATACTTTAGATACCTCCTTGGTACTGAGCAAATGATAGGACCGAGAGCTTGGTTCATCGGTTCTTAGATCGTTCTGCTGTCACCTACCTGATCTAAACTTGAAGATATTCCCACGTCGATTTGTATTTATACGACACGGCGATCGGATATTGGAGTTAAGAGGATATTATAGACTGTAGCACTATGTCTTGCTTCCGAAGGTTGCCGAACGGCGGCTTCGGGGCTACCTAAGTACCTAACCTACCTAGGTATCGGCGATGTCTAAAATAGTGAAGCCGTCGCCCTTCTTTTGTACATGAATCCCGGAGTCTCCACTGGAGAGATTTGGCCCTTTGGTTTCTTGGTAGATGACGTGCTGCACCTATACTTAAGGCAGGGCTAAGAGGCTCATGGATTCTGAACGAAAAGTCGGTGAGTTCGGCGACTTAGCTAACAATCTAGAATAAAAGAGACGGAATCGGATTTTTAATTAGTATAATATACGAAAGGACGGCGAAATAGCGTATTTTATTGCTTGGCTATTCGACGAATTAGATTACATTCGGCAACTATGCTTTTTGGCGACGCTTGACCTCACGTGTATTAGGTGACCGATATAAGGCGATGGGAATGAATAGAAGCATGCGATTGGAACGGGCATCCATCAAGAAAAAAAAAAAAAATCCCAGTCGGTAACCTTGAAATCCCGCCACATCGCCGTACCTAACGCTTCCATACCTACATACGGGAAACCATCGGCCACGATACTAGGTCCGGCGAACCAGTGGGGATACCAAGTTGGGGGGAGAACCATATAGGCGCCCTTGGTAAGTAGTCCCTACGTACACTAGGTACCAAGTAATGACCTAGGGACAATGTTGTAGGATACCTATTGACATTGGTGAGGTTTGCCTTTGAACCTTAGTCGAGGGGTTTAAATCAAGAAGTACTCTAACATACGAGTATTTACATATAAAGCACAGTGATTAGGTAGGTACCTAGGTAAAGTAGGTACCTTAGGTATGGTAGGTACCTATACACTACCTAGATGCTACCTAGTTGCCCTACTTGCTCCGAAGCGCCCCTAACCCCAATAGACGGCGACCTGATCCGGCCCGTAAGCCTAAAGAGAGGCCTATTAGGCGAAATGGGCGAATAGGCGAATAGGACCCAGTCCGAGTCCACGCTACCGTGCGGCTAGGAATGTACTATATCTACCTAGGTATGCAGCTACCTATGCTAGGTGCTAAAATACGAGCCAAAGACCCGCAGCCGTGGAAGTATGATCTATTATTATTATTTACCTTCCTGCACCTAATTACGGCACTGCGTCAATAGATATAATATAAACAATACCCATCTGTGTCCAACCTTCTGCTAAATATTATCGAGGCATTCGAGACCAATAGTTACCTAAGTACCTATGTATAGCGAGAAAGAGAGACTATCTGTGAGTATATTTGTATCCTGATTTTCGCCGAATTATTAGACCTCTTCGCTGTCTTCCCTCCCCGTGCTTCGTCTTGTTATTTTCCTATTGGCGATGCCTCTCTAACGCATAGGTCACTATTTTCTCGACCTTCACTATACAAGTTTATCCTTCTTATAAAATGATTTGGATCTTATATACCTGGTCTGAGCCTCGTATGACATAGGCACCGGCAATACGTTCACGACTAAGACCGACGACGCTGGATTGTGTGGCTTTCATCATAGCGCCGGTTGGAGCGATCCATTCCCGACATGTTAAGGCGCGCTTGGTGCACTCGTTAACATGGTGTTGATTTCGGACATGATACCCTCGTCGGCCGCCATGCTGCTGATAATTTCTTCCTGCGTAAACCCGACCCAGAAAGAAGGGTTGTTCTGCTGCGCTCTCTTGGCACGGTATATCTCCTGCGCAACGCCTTTGACTTGGCTCGACGCCGTACTGGCTGCCTTCCAAACGCCGCTGAGCTTATTCAGAGCACCGATATTTAATCGGATTCGTTGTCGAAGTTCATCCTCATCATGGATGAAGTACTCGAGGGCCCATTTGCTAAGATGGACGATTGAGGAAAGGGTCAGAACACATGTGAAGAAATGCGTATGGCTGGTGATCGGCACGTTATAGGTAACCATCTTACTGATCTCGCATGAGGCTGTGATGATGTGCCTAGTGTGAATATTGAAATGGTCACCGCTCTGGACCACCCGATGTGGTGCACAAGCAGTTACTTCCCGCGCCGGCGATGAATCAAGCTGCGAAAGTGGCTGATGCAGCATTATCGAGCAGCTAAATAGAGTGAGTAACTTATCAATACGGGCGGTCCGCGAAGCTGGTTGGCACGACTTACGCATGGTTAATCATATGGGCCTGGAACATCATCTCGTCTGGCTGGCAATTCTTGTTTAAACTGTGTTGTTTTGATGGTGGCAAGTGCATCCTCCAATTCGAAAGCAATGTTTCGATCTTATTAACATTCTCGTCGCTTGGATAACCGCTTAGTCGCATCATACGTCCAAGGTTCCTTATGGATGCAACACGGTAGGCGAATGAAGAGAACTCTCGCTCTTCCCCGGAGAAGATCTGGTCGTCGAAATCTTCTAAATACATCGGGCGCGGAATACTCTACCGATCCCGGCCTGTTAGCTAATGAATTCGTAGACATCAATACTTATCAAAATATGAACATACTCCTGATATATATTCATGCTCTTCGCATGGCAGGCCAACATCAGCCACGATATCGAAGAGGAGAAAATTGGTATGGCGGTGGACTCCAGCAACCATTCCGTCCACAACAAATAGATCCCACCATGTTCGTCGCCAACTCTCTTCTAACCTTGGGACGCCTCCCCCGTGCATTGTGGCGTAAGCTCTCGTATAGAGGCCAATTTCTATGGCGATCCGTTCTACATCAGAGAGGATTTCGCGGGCCTTTTCTTGCTGGCAGTTGCCGTCTAGTCCTATGAGGATGATGACCATAGCTTGAACTAGGTATCCATCTTTGACAACGTTTGGGGCGTAGACTAGACGCATAGCCTCTTCGAAGAACGTCGCACGGGCAGGGCCTGCGTCAATATATAAAGATCCAACCCATCTTATGGCAGCGAGCAAATGATCAAGGTCCCTGTCCTTTGATATCTTGAGCAGGTGTTCCTTTGGCAGAACAGAAGGGTGGCCAGGATAGAAAAAGTAATAGAAAGCGTCGATACAGCGCTCCGGAACTGTCTGTGGCCGGGCACTGGCTTCGACCAGGGCACCACTCGTACCGTTCAGGTAAGGGTTTCTATATAATTGAAGACCATTCATTCCAGGAGGTGCAAATGGCGTTGCTGGTGATTCGGGAATTACCAAGGCTGGGTTGAACGTTGTTAAACTCGGAGGCGCGGCGGTTGAAACCGTCGCACCTAATAGCATCGGGCATTTATCACCGCCGGCGGCTGGTGGAGAGTCAATTGCCTGTCGCTTATTTGGGTTTGGGACCGCATTCTTTCTCGGGCCCTTATAGCCGCGACGAGAAGCGACATAGACACATTCGGAATCCGACGTCTGACAACGCGAGCACGGATACTTCCCATCACATTTTAAATGTTTTCCTCTCTACATATATATCCAATTAGTAAAATACCCAGCTTGACTGCGGGGGAAACCATTTCTAAACTCACACACGCAAGACAAGCGGCCTGCACGGTGTTCAGGGGCGACGTCCGTGAATCGACAGCAGCCGAGCCAGAAGGTATCGGTGTTGAGTGGGGTGGCTGGTTGGATATTTCCGAGCCAAGGCCATTTAATAACGCGGTCGGAGATGCGTTCGAGATCGAGGGCGCGACACTGGGCGCGTGTGTGTAAGACTCCATTTGGAAGCAGGTTTTTATTCGACTCCGAGTTAATGAGAAGATACTGTTGAATTGGTGGCTCTGGCCGTCGCGTCTATCCAAAGATAAAATATTCAAATTGTGACAGGATAGGTTAATGATGGATACCTGTAAAAGCATGAAAAAGCTGTTGGCAGCGATAGACAATTGGATGTCTCTAAATCGACGCTATTGTCACGGTCCGAGATATATAGAGACGTATATTTTATTTCTTTTCCGTTCTCTTTCCCGCCGACATTCCTTAGGATAGCTAACCCTTGGTCTATTGAATTATTCTGCTCGAAACACTATCATCAAATATGATAGATGTCGAGCGAACACGAGCTTGGTATGGTACTGGAGGCTCAACTGGCTTAATTCGCAGTCAGGATCATAAATTGACAGGAACGATAAGGCCTATCGTGGGGGTCGATGCCAGTTTCTAAGACAGATTAAAGCTGACTTGGCAATTCAAGGCACTAGAAATGGGTCTAAAGCTCACAAAGGAATTCAGGGTAGAAATCCTGGTAACGGTGACAGTAAAAGGAGAGTTTAGGGGAATAGTTAGAGTGATTAACAAGCAGCGACTATTGGATATGTACGACGATAGGTAACGAAACTATACAAGGAAGGGGGGTGATCTCGGGGCGGTATCTGTCATGATAGTCGGAAGGTATTTTTTTCACCTCTTTTGACTTGAACGAGATTGGCGAATTAGAAGAAGAAGAAAAAAAAAAGGCGAATAAATTGGTAGAGCTGGCTAACGTCCTTGGATTGAGGTGAGGGGTTCAGGGTTCAGAATTCGCGATGGCGTTTCGCTGTTATGTACGTCTAACCCCATACTGGGTATATAGACAAATCAGGGACGTAAGGTAGGCCTGGCAATACATCTGTAATAAATCAGGGAATATTTTAGTACACTATGAAGACAAGGATGGCAAATACCTAGCATCCCGCTCGCCGCGATGAGGGGAGGATGGGTTATGAATGGGTCTGTGTACCAGCCGAAGCTCAGCTACCCGAGTACTGTAACGAGCTTAGAAAGTTCAGCTCCATAGATCTGTAGGCAGCTAAAATTGTTACTTGTTCCGGTCCATTGTTTTTTAATTAATCTCTGAATCTCCGCTGAAAAGAACCATACTCGATTGGAAGTTGGCATATGAATCCCCACGAAGGATCACTGTCAACTAACCTAGTACCTACATAGTATCAGTACAGTACAGACTAGTATCAGTGTGTAGGGCTGTTCCTAGTAAATAGGTCTCCTCATCATTTACCTAGAGGTACCTCCTAAGATAACCCGAACTCTTCAAACTTCGAAACCTGCTGTCGTGCTTTTTTCCCCCTTCAATCAATTATAGCACGCGAGGTATCGAAGTTGTCGGATGCCCGGAGATGGATAGAAGAGCCCACCTTGTATTAATAATGCATGTACGAAACGGATGGAGTATTTGGCCAACGAACTGTCGGACAATGACCATCAACTCATACCTAGGTACCATCATTATAGCATGGTACTTTTCTATCACCAAACTCAAGCACCGAGTCCAAGTGGCTTGTTACTTGTAGGAGGGTACCTAGTATTTAAACGACGCAACGATGCATTGGCTGGTGAAAGACTGAAAATAATGGAAATGACAAGTTATTTGTGCTGGTCTGCTACTGTAGACCGTACGCCGTAGGTGGTAGGCAGGCTGTCAAGGTGTGAGTTGTATGATAAATTGTGAGCTGTACATACAGACATACCTAGTAATATGGAACTAGTGAAAATAGTGAAGATTGTACGTTGCATTAATTAATGGCAGAGGGACATTCTAATCTCCTAACTAATCTTTCTGTAAAGTCAATTCGTAAGATGTACGTGAGGTACATGTAATAAACCTAACCTCATAGAGCTAAACAGCTGGTGCTAGCATCTAAAAGCAGGCTACGCAGCTGTCCACCTTCGACCAGCGGCTGGTTTCTTACCCTAGCTCATCCCGTATCTCGGGTCGCACATTACAGTAACTGCGGATAGGTAATGACATGGATATCCATGTACGTTGCATCTAAGTGTAGTACCTATACCTACTACCTGAAGGTGTCCTGGACTCTTATTCTTCCCTTCCACATCCAACCGGTTTGCGGCCTTGTCTCCCTTGCTATTCCATCTTATCTAATCACGCCGATTCCTAGACCCTGGTTAATGCTGTGAAAATCTGGCGTATTAGGTATCGACGGCCGCTTTCGTTTATCATCTAACTTCACTATCCTCCAACTTTGCCGCGTTTCAGCGTCTCATCACAACCTATTTAATTATTACATATTGATTCTAACTAACATTCAGCATTCTGTGTGACGTGACTTTTTTTCTTTTTTCCAGGCTCCGTTCTGCAGGTACAGGTAGTGAGGAGACGAGAGGAAGGGAAATAAGGAGAAAGGGGGAAATAAGGAAACGGCGGTTATTCGCGAAAGTGCTCGCATATATCTCCCGCGAGCTGACACATAGGTACCTAGGTACGAAAGCAAGTAATAGTACGACGGTATTAGCTCAATCGTGCTTGATAGTTCCAGATCCTTAAGTGATACCTACCTACCTAGATACCATATAAGGAAGGACTCAAGTAGCTTGGCGCGTGGGTGTGCCTACCTTTTTACGTATGTGTTTACCTTTTAAGAGGTACTATGTACCTTTGGTGGGAGTTACGGACTAGGAGGATGTATCTAATGTACTCCTTCAAGAGACTTCAATGGCATTCCTCCTTTCCTTTCCTTTAACACTATTGAATACTAACCACTGCATCGACGCTTTGAATGGCCATCACTCTGTCATTAGTTATTTTACTCATTTTCTTATTATTTTCTAGGGCTAACCTCATCTGCTATCTTCATTAATAATATATAGGTAGTTCCAATTGGTTTCGAGAATCTCCTCGCCTCTGCCCCTTTTCAACCCCTATTTCCCTCCAGCACATAGGCCGCCGGAAATAGCTGAATTTTCCTTCGGATGAATCCTTGCTCTAACTAGTGAGCCTTTTTTTTTCTATTTTTTATTTTTTAGCATCGTTGGGAGCTTCAAGGCTTAGATTTAACATATCCAAGCCTAGATCCCCAAGTCGGACCATGTGAATCTCCCTAGTTTATACCTATATGCAAATTTATCAATCATTTGGACATAACTTAAACGGGCGAACTAATAAGTAGAAATGGAAGGTGATTTTATAAAATAAAGATTAAACAACCATAGACGTAATACCTAGTTCACTCGACTGACCGAGGGGATGCTGAGTGACCATCTTGAATATTAGAGGTTCTCACCCCTTCACAAGATACGGGCTCCAACGTTCATACCAGTGGAAGTGCTGGGACTTTTCTCGGAGATTACGAAATATTACATTGACTCGCCCAAAAAGATCACGACTAGAATGCCGCCCTCTAGAAAATACTAAGCTGTCCAAGTGCCTAGATCTTATAAACTTTCGACGTGATACAAGGCAGACCCAGCGGGGTGTATGTTCTATGGTATGATTGGGGAGAGGGTTCAAGACTTCGGAGTAACCAAAATCAAAGAGAAAGGGTTAGTCAACCAGCGTACAGACTTGAGAGTGTAAAAGGAATGTATATTCACAATAATAAAGTAACCTACCTCTAAGCCATGTATTTTTCTCTTTAACTTGCATATGCCACACCATACTATGCCATGTCATCATTTCGTTATATCTCCTTAATCACTACAGGGTTTGTTCTCCCATTGCTGCGGCCATCTCGGCCCGCTGCTTGGACAGATGAAATCTAGATGCTGAGATAGGACTCCTTCCGTCTCCAGATTCACTATCCGATCCTGCACTAGCAGAAGAAACCGATCTTGCGAGTGATCCCGATGTGCTCGTCTCGCTGCCGCGGTCACTGCTAGTATCGTCTTCGTGCGCCGCCTTCGTTGCTTCTGGGTCTGCGATATCTTCCTTCCAATTCTGCACCAAGAACTGGCTTCGCTCTTCTTCCTCGTCATCCTCACCTTTACCTGTTTCCCACATTTTCCTTAGGGTTATCTCTTTTGATTTGCTCCGGACTGTGGCGTTGAATTCGAACGGTTCAGGTTTCGCTATTAAGAGCGGCGTGTAGTCATTCCAGTGTACGGGTATCTCGCTGCCATCGTCCCGGCGTTTCTTTCGGATGTCAAACGCCCACACCATGCCGCCCATCGTCAAGAAGAGATCCTGCTCTACGACAGGAATACCTTGGCATGTACGACGTCCGAACCCAAACTGGCTAAATCCGTTCAAATTTGGGTACATGGTAAGGGGCTCCTTATATGTAGGATACATAGGTTCTAACCACCGAGCAGGATTGAAAGTATCCGCATTTGGGTAAATGGATTCGTCGCGAGTAATTGCCCTGGGAAGGAATTAGAATGGGATATTCCAAGGCATTTAAGTAGGTAATGCTATGTCAAACCTACCATTCTAAGGCGTGGATGGTGGCGCCCGCGGGAATAAAATAGCCCTCATACACATCATCATTTTCGATCGCATGTGGGATTCCTTCTTCTAGTTAGTGAATAGAACATGTATAGTGTACTAGACTTCATATTCTGCATCGGAAAAGGTTGTTTACCTGTCGGGACGGGCGGTCGCCACCGAATCGTCTCCTTTACGATAGCACGAAGCATCGGTAATTTTTCACGGTCTTCCCATTCTGGACACTTCCCTCCGCATACCGTGTCGATTTCGCACTGGAGCCTTCTTTGCCAGTCGGGATAATGTAGCATAGCAAGGATGAAGCTCTGAATCGGGCTTCCAATAGTCAAGGCTCCTGCAATTGCCATTTGACCAACGACGTACGTGGCCTCGGCCTCATCTCCCCACTTTCTCTTAGCTTCCTGGCCGCTTAGAGTATTGATGAATGTGTGGATAAAACTAGGTTCGGCGTCCCCCTCGTTAATATGGTCGTGTACGTACTGGACGCTGCCCTTCAGGAGGCTGGCCTCGAGCTTATGTCGGTTACTCTCTTTCTGTTTCCAAGGACTGATGAAGCTAGGTACGTGCATAAGCCAGGAAATGGCATTAGGCAGAGCACCTGTTGGGGAGATGGTTTCGAGTAGGCCAAAAGTTGTGACTCGCAAAAGCTGGGCAGAGTGTGGGCTTCCCCACGAGAGTCGCGCTACTGTACGCGAAGTGAATTGCTCAACATATTCCCGATATTGCGATGAGTCGCGGGATAAGAGGTACAAAAAGCGATCCCTTTCTCTTGTAGGATAGGAACAGAGTGATGCTTTGGTCATCGTACTCATCAATTGTTGACAGAGCTTCCGCTGACGTTTCCACGTTTCTATATCGCGTATTAGTGAAGAATGACCCTTCATGGTTGGTTTTTTCGGCGTACCGTTATGTCCTGAGAGCGCAAGATAGTGACCGCTCGTTCGGTTATCAGGGAGGTTGGGAATTAGTGGTCGATCTGAGTAGTTAGTTGCTCGCCGCGAAAGCAGATCGAGCGCGATCCGTTCTGATGAGATCCAGACATGGACTGCACCAAACATCTCGGTTTTATATATTGGGCCGTACTTTTTGCTCCATTCGTAAAATTTTAGCCACGACGATTTGAACGGGACATCGTGAACACGACCGATTAGTGGCAATGCTATATAGAGTTAGAAAAAATCATTGCCAACGGATAGGGAACTATGAAGGCTGACACTGCGGTCCAGGTAATGGTCGAGCATTTGACGGCATCCTACGCCTATAGTTTACGCTTTTCACCACATGTATTAGGCACAGAAGTAAGATGGAAAAAAGAAACCAAGAAACCATTGCCATCATCGACGTCGTGAAGGTCCCTGAAAGTCGAATCGATGGGGAGAGAAGGGGAAGCCCATGAACTTGGGCCTAGCAGTAAATCAAGCCATCAATATGTGTATAACCCATGATATTATAAGACGACCAGTTCCGAGGTTCTTATGGTTAACTAGCCTACCCCTACCAGCCGGTATAGTATCTAATGGGAGAACTTGTCCCTTCTGCGGTGGGCCCTATAGACCCCATGCTCCCCAGCTCATATTCAGTCTAATCAGTAATAGACGCCGCTTACGCGCTGTAGTCCATCCCCAGAGTATGGCATAGAATGTCTTAATTGGACTCGTCTCACAATGCGGAGCCCGGAGTTGGTGGCGAGCCATGCTAAGGATCCATGAACGGAGCATAATAGAGTACGGTAGCTTCGGGTTCTTCACGAGATGATGCTGGGAATTGCATATTCATGTGAGATAGGATCTGGTCATCCTAAGTCGAATCAAGCTAGCATTTCGGGGCTTATACGGGGGTAGCTCACACGTGTCACACGGATTCCTACAGGATAGGGCTAAGTATGCACTTTTAAGCAGAAAATTCAAAATGCTTCTTTTTCGTCAGGATGGAGGGTCTACGGTGACTTAACTCGGGTGAGTATAAGGTTACAGTAGCCTTGTGAGTGGGCTGTATCAATGAAAGTCCTCATGGAGGGTCCGATTTTGGGAGGGGGATGTCAATTGGACCTAACTATTAGCTAGTTTTTAATTTAATCTTCGTAGATTAGGCGGAAAATAAAATAAATGTGGCGAATAGTTTTGACTGGTGGCCGTAGCTGATCAGAGGTGTAGTACTACTAACCTTACCTTGAAAAGTGTAGTCTCGTTGCTGGTTGATGCAATATTCCCCCAAGATTAGAATACACTTTGGCAAATGAGACGAAGCGGAAGCCGGTGACAGTAAGTTTTGATTGAGTTATTATTAACTATCGGTTATGGTTAGAATGCTTATTATCGAAGTAGTTCCACGGGCGTCAATGTCGATAGGATTATTTTTAGGAGGATTCTTGCAAGTAGTCGTACATATAATATCACACAAGATCGTCGAGGCTGAAGACTATAGCATAGCTGAATCTAGCTGAGCAGATGTCATATAGCTCCCGGACTTTTCGGGAATCCCCCAGGGCACAGGCACGCCACTGGTACACATACACAGATTAGTTGTGTTTTTCATTGGGTAGCATCTGCAGTAGCTCAGGAGGCTGGAAATAAGGGACCTTCAACCTATCCTATGCACTTGGGGATTGTCAGGGAAATCCTAGAAATCTAGAAATCCTAGAAATCCTAGCTCTAGTTAATCACCCGCCGGATTTTCGGCTGCGTGGATTAAAATTTAACTCAAATACGACGAGTTTAATGTTTATATGCTTATATGCGTGACTATTTACAAACCTGCTATCCCCAATAACCTCACCTTCGGGAACCCCCCCTCCTGCCCACAGTACTACAGTACTAGCTAGCATATGGAAGTCCTTACGAACCCGGTAAGCCTTATATAAGGCTAGAACATGATGGCTGAGTTGAAATACTATAGTTGCATATTAATTAACTTTGTCCTTGGCCTGGCATTAGTAGTATCGTCCCCCTTAGGGAAGGTTACATACTTGAGACGAAGAGGCCAACTACCCACCTTAGGTACCTAGGCTATCGATCCTGGAAACTCTTATGGCCATCTAATACGAATGGTTAAGAAGAGATATCCCCGTATGACCATATTTTATTCACCTTATAGGTGCTATTAAACTTCCAGAAGTAGCATTCGTCGATGCTTAAGGGGGTGATAAAAAACAGATACTAATAATACAACAAATAGAATGGTCCGTATCCCCCGTCCGATCAATTATCGGTCTGGAGAGACCTCAAGAGAGTTCATGCTAAGAGTTCACGCCCAGACGCCGGTGGGACGGCCATATCTCTTCTTGAGTCCCTCACTGCCAATGCACGTTCGGGCCCGGGAATTACCAAACGGCTACGAGCCACATTAGTGGTACTCATCACCTTAAAGAGCGAAATGAAAGTACCGACGAGCCCATATTCCGAAGCTTATGTTGCGCGACCTCAGACATACGGCCTAGTATCAACTATACTGGGATACTCGATATACCTCCTATCTAAACGAGCACTTAATGTATCATTTGGTCTCATGACCAGATGATGAGATGGTGAGGTGGTGAAAAGGAAAATTATAAGTAACCAGCCAATCTATTCGCTTTGCTGGCTCCGATGGCTTTGTCCCATGGACAGGTAACCGGGTATAACCCTCCTCAGTGATGAGCCCCCTAGCACCGGCGGCACTTCTCGACCAAGGTATATCTACGTGATATCATTATCGTGGTCCCATAATACAAGTCTCAGTCTCGCCGACATATTTATTTATTTATTTTATCTCTTAATAACGCACGCGAATTCGATCTAACTTCCAGAGTCACACAATTAGTCGCTAACATCTCGTATCTAGAGCTTTGTAACCCTTTACACCTACTATTAGATTGCTCATTTGACGATGCCCCTCGTTGGACTGATATCTCAAAAACTCTTCATCCTGATTTGTAGGCTTTACAAGACCTGGGATTTGCCCTTGTCTTTGGAGCATTCGAAAAGGAGATGAAGCTGCGCGAAAAGGCGCTTGAGAGCATCTACACGAGTTGTTATTAGCACATAGGAAATATAGGATGTCTCATATCGGCCGTCAAATATAGTAGTACAAAGTTGTATTAAATCTACTAGCTACCTATGCAGCAGTACTACCTTCATTCGTATCTGTAATGAGCGTAGGCGAATGCGATACGCACTATAGGTAGGTAATCTGATCTGTGTGACGATTTTCACGAACAATAACTTGGGCCAGGGGAAATACATTCTGATTGTGACTTTTGTGTATGCGATCAAGTTTGAAACTGCGATTCCAACTATACCTAGCAACCGTAAAGCCCTGACAGAACGAATACATATGTAGATCATTTGCATTTAGGTCGTTCTGCTATTACCTATTTTCCCTATTACCTATAGACGATTGCTAATTCCTGGTTAAAAGCAGTATTCTTCTACGTGCAAATAGATTCCTTGCGCACCAGTACCCTTGTGTACGGCCCGTTCGTCGCTTAATTTCGCAACACTGGTCCTTGTAGTGGTCGCTAACGATTGTCCACCACATACGACAACGCCCGTTTCTCCCCCAGTAGCCTCAACACCTGTCCTGATAAACCCGGCTATATCCGGTCTTGATGAAGAGTAGTCTATTTCTGGACCAGAGCTTGCTTCTGAGAGACCCATACGTGACACACCCATTAACGGCTGGACAACACCATCGGCGCTCACCGTTACCTTCACTTCCTCCTCAATCGTTCTCTTTTCATGTGCCGAAGACGTCGAAGATGATGGAATAACTAGTGCACCTAGTGTTTCGGGTTGCCCATCACCAGTCACTGAGATTTGTACTGCTAACTCGATGCCTACCGACTTTGCTTTTTGGACAGCCTCACGCAGACGTTCACGGTAGAACCTAATCTCCTCGTCCAGTCTAGCTGTTAAGAGAAAGTCCACACGTTTGACGCATGTCGTATTTTTAGAATGGAGCACACTCTCTAAAATAGGAAGCGTATACGATGCCCCAGTCGATGCGGAAATCAAGATTATCGTCTCAAAAGCGTCCCATCGAGGTGGATTCCCGTATGGGCCTATAACTAGGGCTGTAAGGCCCTGTTTCTTCCCCATCACTTCTTGCTTTTGCGCAAACTGACCGAGTCTCTTCGAGAAACCTGAATGAGCTCGGATTACTAGTTGAATACTGTTGCATATACATGTTTCCGGACCCTGGTAGGCAGATGCGATCGTATAAGGGTGCGTTTCGAATGGTGCTATTCTAGGTAGCCAAATATACAGATGCTGCCCCGGCCTCCATTTGAAGTGAATATCCTTGATAGTAAGTACTGTAATAGACTCGCCGACTGGGAATAGTTTCGTATGGTGCCCTAACCATTGACCTCCTTGACAGCACGAGCGGTTCGGGTGCAATCGAATATTCCGCCAGATTAAGAGGCCGAGACGAAATGCCCGGTCGAAACAGAATGCGACAACTGCGAACCATACGTTATATCTGGAATTTGTAGGGATATGGACGTATATGAGCCATAGGAATATGACAGCTGATAAGATGTGCTGAATAACGAAAATTTCGTATGTTATAGATCGCAGTGGCTTTAAAGATGTGATATTCATCCATAGCAGAATTCCCCAAGCGCCGAAGCCGTATTTAACCATATTCATTACTTCAAATTCCAAACTGACGATCCCAGACGCGACCCAGCCAGCAAAGAAGCAGAAACCATGAACCGTTGTAGTGACCAATATGGTCCGTGCTGTCCATCGATGAAGCCAATTTAACCTCTCGTAGCTTGTTCCGGTAATCAGGGCAATGACGTTAGTTCTAGAGGCTAACAGGTATAGGAGAGGCACCTGCGTAACCGTCACCCAAGCATTGCGATACCCTATCCTCTCCATAAGGTTTGCATCGTTTATCACGGCGCCATTAATCATAAAGTATATGATAGCGGCCCAGTAGAAGAGGAGGAGAAATATATGGCCCATTGGTGGTGGTGTTAGCCATGATAAGCCTCGGATTGGAATGTAAAACTGCGGATAGCTTATCTCCCTGCATATAGCAGTCAAAGTTGCCCATAGTTTCCAACAGATATTTGAGGGTCTCGTAGGAAATTGTACTGAGTGTGAACGTGCCTTACGTAATCTGGATTCAGGTATTAGTTAGCTTGAACAAAGCACCATAGACATGAAATATGATGAATGGGGATTGGCCTACCTTGACCAGTAAATGATGAAGTTGATAAAGCGAGCTGTAAGAAAAAGCGCAAGGGCTGTCGCGATATAATACCAATAATATCTCGCATAAGCCTTATTAGTAGTCACGATATCACCACCCAGGGACATAGCCCCCATATCCATGTCGCTCATGCCATCCATGGCTATTACGAATATCACCGTTTAGTGCTGGCTAATCAAATATGCCGTAAACACTAATCGAAGAGAGTAGTAAAAAGGAGTATATAACGGACGGTAGAATCGGAGATGGGGTATAGGTAGAACCTAAGCCGTCGACGGTCTTTCCAGAAGACAGCAGTACATTACGGATTGCCTACGGCGTTGGAGTGAGATTAAAGTAGCGCTCCTTGATAATCAACCTTCTATGATTAATGCGTGGAAGGTAGGTATCCAGTAAGGCGACAATCGCTAGTATCTGATTATTGAAGATGTCATTGGGTTGACTTGGTTGTCCGGCGGGTATGTTGAATGTGTATGAACAATTTTGGAAGAAATTGGCGGCGGCAAAAGAACTAAAATCAATCAGGTGAAAGAACTAAATCCATGCAACTACCTGAGTGAGTTACTTACCTACCTTAATGTACCTACTAAGGTACTTAATGTAGGAGGCACCTGTGTTTACCTAATACCTCCTGCCGAACCTCTAACTGCAACCCGGGTAGCCGGGCGTATTTGTGCTCATCTCGTGGTTTCTAACATCGCCGGTAGGTATCGGGGAGGAAGTTGCACCGTACGGTCCAACGGTTCCACAGGAAGTAGTCTGGAGTTGCATATGCAGATTTGATTGTTTAAGTACCTTAGGTACTTATATGGAACTCAAATCTGTATGTACATATGCACGGCGCATTTACGACGGCATAATTTCAGATATTATATAATTTGATAAGATATTATAGTGTAAATATTTGTTTGCTATTATTTGTATGTAGGTACCTACTTACCTAATAACCTAGGTAAGGACCTGAGATTTACATAGGTAGCAACCTACTTCTAGTGACACATGGATACCTAAAAAGAGCGGTCTGTCCAAGTTGTACTGAAGATATTTGAAACTGGGTACACAGGGTACCTTTATCCTTCCTCTGCCATGTCTCTACCTGCCAATATACAATCGAGAACTACCTGGATTTTACGTTGCACGACAAATATAATCGGATAGAGAGGTATCAGGACTTATTAGGTCAATTACCTCCATGTACCTATGTATGTTTTGGGCTGGAGCTGTTAACTTGAAGAAAGGGAGATATGATAGGTACTCTCTTTTATATCTATAAAGCGTCCTAAAACACTAGAGCGCCGCCATAATGTGCTCAAATAGCCTCAATTGGCATCGCTGAGACAGTCAACCACTTAGAATCACGTGGGGCAGGGCTGGATGGCCTAGCTGAATCGAACAGTTCCTGCAATTGGTGGGGCTACCCCCTGTATCCCTGTGGGAAGACCCGAGAACCAAGATATGTTTTGCATGGATAACTTACCCCACATCCATGACAGGAATGGCAATGACCAATCGTATATCGTGATTCTACCAATGCCTTGCACATATACTTAGGTAACCTAGGTACCTAGGTAAGTAAGTATGCGAAACAATTGAAGAGCTTAAGAGGTTAATTAAAACAATAGTATATTTCTCGAATTGCGGAGGCACATATGTATCATTTAAAGTCGCCTTTAAAAATTTAGGTATTGCCGTTATGTGTTCCACCGTGTACTTGTGTTCACGATAATAGGATATGCTACCTAGCACAGAGATGACCATACCTAAAGAGTCCTTTCCTAAATCCACCCACGAAGACGTACAATGTAGTACCTAAAGTTCGTACCTATCTATCTCAAGTGTGCCTTTCCGGGTACGTGGAGAAAGAACGAAAGTGCTCGTGATACCTGATATAACTGGGTGGGAAGGTTCAATTTTACAACAAATAAATCGGAAGTCACGTCTCGTACTAGGTAAGTTCCTGGCTCCTAAGATATTTAGTTCTTCTCTCCTTTTCCTATTCCATATTTTTACTCTTTGTGACTATTTTTCAATTCGCCCGGCGATTATAAACGTCATCTCATCAGTACGTGTACCATCCATCTACCAGGATTTGGTAATAACAAACTTCCAATACGACCAACCCAATAACGGTAGTAGTCGGCTACTCACTTGTCTCATCTATCGCGGGTTGTATCAACCGGTATTTGTGCAAATTCCCTTTCCTCCTCCACCTTCTCTTCCTTTGACGTTCCTCGCCCATCCTTCGTACATTCTATTATTTCCTTCTTTAATCCCCTCTTGCCCTCTTGTTGAATCACTGCTTCTGACAAAGCTTCTACATAGATTTTCGCTTCGGGGGGTTCACTTGCCGCTAACACTTGTAAACTGGTTATCCAACAAATTGCAACGGACCCGAGCCAATACCATGTCTCTCATGACACTCCTCGCAATGGTGATGTTGCTCTTCTCGAGCATCATCAATGCACACTTTACTGTGGAGCACCCTCCTACCATCGGCCCATTCAACGACGATGCCGAGGGTGATCATCCCTGTGGCGGCTACTCGCCAGACATCGCCAAGGATACTACCACAGATTTCCATGTCGACGGCGATGTTATCGCTACTACTCTTACCCACCCTGAGAGTACCTGGTTGTATCGCATCAACATCGACCCTACTGCACAAGGCAATTGGACTGAAATCTGGCCTGTCTTTAAGCAGAGCGGCCAAGGCAAATTTTGCAACCCTCAAGTCACCGTTCCTCAGGAATTTGTCGGCAAGAAAGGTTTTCTCGGCATCGTTTCGCATGCTGTCGACGGATTTCTGTACCAGGTAAGTACCGTATATTATACGCTATGCTTGGAATACTCTTCCTATGAATATCGCTGACTTAACAACCTTAGTGCTCAGCTGTTCACTTCGTCCAGGGCACTGCCGCTACGCCCAACGATTGTACCAATGGATCTAGTGTCACCACTAGCTGGACCTCTGACGATCAGTTGGCTGCTAAACTTAACGAATCTACTCCGCCATCATCCGAGCCGCATACTCATAACTTCGCCGCCACGAGCAAAGGGGGAGCGTTCCAAGGCTTTGGTGCTATGCTCACGATCGGTACTATCCTGGTTTTGGGTGCTGGCTTAGTAGTTTAAGATAGGAATAACGTGGAAAGGGCCAGGTACCTATGCCTTTAATTTCTCCCCGGCGGAAATATATGCGTAGTAAGACTCTGCTCTTGCCATGTATCCTCCTGCCGCGGAATAATTTGGACGGTTTCAACCCATAGTTAGGAGTGGATGATTTTCCTTCCCCACGTAACAAGCAGATGCTCTTATAAATTATGGATGGTATCACTAAGTACTCTCTACTCTTTATGGGAAAAATAGATTCTCAAGTTCACTGCCATGATTAACGTACGAACAACAGAATTCACAGCCAAATGAGATAGGAGGTGATTATGGTAACTTATGGCGTCTTAGACAGACTTTATCTAATTCTCGGTATGATATCTATTTAGTTTACAATACTAATGCCTATAACCGGAGGTTCTCGTATCTAATAAACATTTAGGGTATCTCATCACTCATCCATTTAACTCCTTGGACATACCGCATAGTAGCTTCGTACGTTCATATATGCATCTTATCCATATAGTCTTCTAAAGCCCCGCTATCCCCGCTGGGGTAACCGTATAATTGCTCACGCTTAACCGCGGAGAGCCTCTTTGGTGCTTTCTGCTCACTAGACCCGGGTTCACGCATATCGTGAAGTGGGGGTACATCCTCATCCTCCCCACTGTCTTCTCCCGCAATCCTGCCCCGCTGGCTGTAATTGTCTAGATCAGATATCTCAGCCGCCTCGTGCCCGGCGGAGTTAGCTATAGCTTTTCCACCCGGGAGCCGCACGTCGCGCGCTTCTAGAGTTTCTGCGATATCAAGAAGGAGTACTTCCATCGGACATATGTAAGCAACCTGCTTGCGCCCACTCCAGGCGAGAACGTGTCCGCAGAGACGACCGTGCGGCCGATCAACTATCCAGGCACCTGAATCACCCGGAATTCCCAGCGGAAAATTGGATCGAGGGTACACTTTGGGTGGGTCCTCCGTAGCTGGGAGAGGATACCCGCGAACTGTCGAACATCTTCCGCTAACTTGATAGGTGTGGCTAGGAGACGATCGGCCGTATATCTTTACGGAAGTCAAAGCTGGCAATATCTGGCCCATCTGTTTCAAGGCACCGACCCCGTTAGCTAGTGCTATTGATTCTGGATGAGAAAGGGGGCATCGGTATTTGGTACTCACCTGCAGCCCACTTGTACGTGCAATGCATTGGACCTCTAGCCCCGGCAGAGATTTAACGGGGACTACTTCTGTCGGTCTGATATTTCCTATTGAAGTCGTAGAGCGGCCACTGCTGGATGCAGCACGGGGTATGAGATTATTCATAGGTAGCCTCTCATCCTGGAAATCAAATAGAGCCCAATCGATCTCGTGGACAAGCCCGTTTTCATTGCGTCTGCGTATGCCTGATGAAGCATACATCTCACCAAGCCTGTATGTGTCGAGGTGATCCTAGTAATTGATAAGCTTTTGGTGCTTGAAGAGCCGGGATTGCATAACCTCTTAGACCGTATAGTAGATCAGGCATATTAACTTACTTCATCCATAGTGTCTTCTGAGGGATAAAACCCTTCTGGTACGTCATCAAGGGCGGGTTGGGTAATTATATATCCTGCACGCAAAGTATTAATCGCAAGTCTAAAAGCCCAGACTTAAGTGATGTAAGCTCATGGAAAATCCCATACGGCTAGCGATAGGATAGTGGCCATGTTGCTCTTGTTTGGGGCCGGGGTGCATACTTGGGAAGGAACCCTACATACCATCTCCACAACCGGGCTCTACGCCTGGGATGTCTCCAGGCTCGGTAAAATATTCTTCGTCATCGCTCTCCTCATCATCACTGGTAATATCCGTAAGGGAAACTTCTGATTCGGAATCTGAAAATTCCCCTGCAAATTCGTCGCTACTATCTCCCATCGATGACTCTCCTTCAAGCGGGTACGCTGCGGCGCTGCTGCGAGGAGGGCTTGCCTGGCCGGAAGGATTCGAATGGTTCGTCGGGTCCGGGTCATCCAACATGTGGTGAACTGTCATTCCGTATGATTTTTCGTCCACAATGATAAGCCCTCCAAAACTTACAGGTGGGAGGTGCCGATCACCTACCCATGCACCAATACTAGCACCGTTTCGTGGCGTCTCTTGATATCCTGGGTTTGCAACTTCGGGGTCATCTGTGGCGTCGTCACTTTCGTTTTCGTTGTCCTCAGCAGATATTGATTGTTGGCTTGTAGTCATACTCCTCATAGGCCCTTTCCTAGAGCGTGCCACGGAACCTCGACAAACCTTCAGCCCGAATCCAGTCGTTCCATCGAAGAATACCCCAAGCTTTTTCTTCAATATAGCTCGGACTGTGCTCACAGAAGTGCAAACAACTAGTACGGTTGGTTTGGTCTTCTGGAGTGACTCGCCAATAGACTCCAGAGAGATTTCAACTGACTCCGGATTCTTACGATAGAAGTGCCGCAAGGCTAGGTTGATTTGGGGCATCAAGGTACTATGCCACTGTTCAATTACCTCGGTAGATAGTGGTACTTGAGGATATAGTCGAAGCTTGGTACGAGTGTCCTTTGGGCGGTTTGATGTACTCTCAAGAGGTTGTTTAATACCACTTTCAGCTTTCTCTAGATTGGGTAACGCGTGAGAACCTGACCCGCGCGTCGGCTGTGAGCTAACGGACGGCCCTGCTAGAGATTCAGTCGCTGCCCCTCCTCTTCCGGAAAACCTATCAGAGTCTTCGCTTATCCGCTCGTCCAAACCACTTATACCGTCTAATATGCAGCAAGCCTCCAGATATCGACTGGCTCTAATTTGTACTTGGCTCAAAATTTCTTCGGTAGATCCAGTATGAGAGAGTTCCTGGTCAACCGCATTCCAACACGCCTGAACGGCTTTCATATAAGGTGTGCCGCAACGTATCGCCAGCTGTCGCAAGACTGATTCTGATATACTAGGTGACGCTTGGTCGGGGACAAGATTCCCAAGCTGTGTCCAGAGACCGATAGACACAAGCATCATAGCCAATGAATATAAGTCTAGCGTTCTGGTATCGCTCTTGGAAGAAAGGGGTGACTGAGTTGTTGTTCGGGGATCAAGCGGATGACGGTGTAATAAAAAGGTAGAGGGAGGCTCGTTACGTGCGTCTTCTTCAGGGAAAATATCGAAGGACGATACCAGAGGTCTTCTCACGTCTACCTCACCCATAGGCAAATCTGGGTCATTCCCAGTGGTATTACAAAAAGATATGGCAGACGCGCTTAGATTTCCGTGGGTGATACCTCGTGCATGCAGATCAAATATAGTGTTGACCAAGTTGTGGGCTAGGCGGAATTTAGCTTCTAGCATCGGCTCGAAGTCAGGTCGGTTGAGAAGATCCGTCAATGTACACAAATTGTCAAGAGGATTTTGGGTAAAATTTTCAAAAGTTACCGGGTTAAAACCGGGCGGAAACTGATATATCAGTGCTAATCTGGATTGCCTCATATCCTCATAATACCCTAGGAGGAGGGGAAGACCGATCCACGAGCCAGGAGACCTTTGAGAATCCGTCTGGAGACCGGCGCTTAGTTTCTCGAACCGAGACATATCGGGCATGATGCCGGTTGCTGAGTATATCGGATCGAATGGTGCATATTCGACGAGGAGAGGAGACCACGGCTGTGGTCCCCGGCCGTGGGTTGGCTCTATAGAAACCTGTTTGCCCATGAAGAATATCTCTTGCGGACGATCGCGCGTCACGTTAGTCCTTGAGACAGAAGTAGGTTGCATCGACCTTAAATTTGTAAGAATCTGCAAATCGATTTGTTGAGGTGCCCGGATCCTTGTCGAGCCATAGGGTCGTAGGTCGTCGGTAGAAGCGGCAGATTTGAATTGGCCTGTGGCTCGTGACGCTGCCGCAGAAGAACGCGTTCGGGAAAGATCACAGAGTGTATCTATGGATGCGGTTAAATCCTTGACCAAGTCCTCGAATCTCCCTCTATCCCAAACAACCAAGGGAACCTTTCGGTCGCCTACCCCCTTTTCTGATTTCTCACTCCCAACAGTCTGTCTTGAAGCAAGCCAAAGAGGCTCGGCTTCTGCGAGGATATCTTTGATAGTAGCCATAATACTTCCCACAAGATCGCTCAAGCCTGCTTTAGATAATGACTCGTCGATTTCGGCAGTCTGATTCGGATCGGACCATTCTAAGCCCCAGCTAACCAATCGATCCTTTTGTATTCGTAGTTTGCGATGTAGCGCTTTTATATCGGGATCATCAGGACTCGGGGCTGACTCCTTGACGAAGTCTGAGGACTTTTTGGTATCGTTATAGAGCCTACTAAGCCGACGTTGGAAAGGCAGCTGAAAGCCGCCGCGGGGTAAAAAGGACTCCATGATAACTTGATAGTAGAACGATATATAGTATATACTATATCAATCCAAACTACTCGGTTTTTGAGGCTAACTGCCAGACGAGACAACACCGACGAGGCTGATAAATAGGTGATGATATGATGTCAACTTGAGCGGTTCGAATTCTCTTCACCTCCCATCGACATGGTAGTGGAAGATTTGATTTACAAGTATAAAAGAAACCCTAGCATATAAGTGGAAAAAATGCCACCCAGATTAGGTAATTATCCAAACAAGAAGCATCAGTGAAGCGTCAAGAGGGATACGAGCGAAATTTGGATATACGCATCCGCACACCCGCCTCGTGCTAAGTGCTAAGTAGGTATTAGTATGGGTGTGGGTGTGGATGTGGATGTGAATGTAAATGTGAATGTGGGAGGGTGTATACGTGAGTGGGTTATACGGTCTGCAGCGACGACTAGGCGGCTAGGCGTATGTACAAAGTAAGACTGAAGTATTCCGATGTGTATCCAACTTCGAAAAGCCCTCGTCGTGTGACGGATAAGGTCGATAAAGATAAAGAGGCAATTCAGCTGCCTTGAGCCCCGCGAAGAAGCGCAGCGTAAGAATAATTTCGGTGCCTAGGTTAGGCGTTTGTATTATTAGGATCCATGAATGAGATCCGTAAATTACTAAAGATGCAGGCAGCCTGTAAGATTATAAGGCTAGAACGATTCGGGTTAGATGAATCTCATTTTAGAGTACCTCGTTCAATGTATATAGTTACACGTAGAGTTCTAGCAACTTTACAGGTACCTACATACCCCTAGGTAGGTAGGTAGGTACCTTAAGGTAGGTAGGTATGCAAAATACGCTATACGGTGTATACATGTACAAGTGTGTGTATAGGTACGTATGCTGCATCCATCCGTCCCGCAAGGCCCAAAATGCTGCTGCCTGGATCAAGTGGAATTAAAGTTTAAAGATGCCACGACTTAATTGGTTCCAAGTTGCGACTAAGCGGCATTGGGGAACTTCCATCCATATCCACCCGACACGGCGTTACATTGCGATGTACAATACCAATACCACCTATTCTCTAGGCTGCAAGCCCGATCTCTAGGTTACCTAGGCACCTGAGCTAAAGCAATGGCAGATTCTTACAACTGACGGGCGGCTGCCCACGCTTTTCCCATACTACTTATTTCATATCTACCCATGTAGATCTCCCGGGTCCTCCTACATTTCCAACAAGCTGGAAAGCAAGGAATATAATCAGACAAGCCCCTCCAGCAATCCCGATCGTTTGATTTATGACTTGGCCTACCATCTTCTAAAGCATCGCTAAGGTAACTATCGTTACAGCACAGCTATCCGAGGCTGTATAGTCCGCCCGGGCTCTACCGCAAACGGCCATCAACGTCGAATGCAATAAGCTGCAACGGTCCCGAGGTGGGTTAGATGTATGTAATTAACGCCATAAAAGGCACTTAGTATAGCCAATAAAGGTACCATCTAAAAACTGAAATACCCAGCTACCTAACCTGGCTATGCATTTGATATGGAACTTGCCTCGCTTTAGACACCTACGTAGGTGAACTGGTTACTGGTTACTATACTGAGGCTATGTAAGACTATACGCCTTCTCCTCACTCGAATACAGTCGCTCTTTTACACGCCAATGTCACCTCTGGCCGCCAACACATGAGATTGTGTTAGGTTCGATCGTTTATAATGTAGCCTAAGGATGGTTCCATACCGCCGGTCTATTATTGGATCGGCCGTATCAAGCATCCAACATCTATTCTCTTTAATGCTTCTGCCTAGTTTCTCTCCGTTGTTATACACGTAAGAGCATCGGCAGAAACTTCCCAAAACGCATTTACGTGAAATCCTTCACTCTAGCCTGATTCCCGAATAGAAATACTTTCCCGGCCTGGGTAATAGGTAACCCACGAAAGCAGGGTCGCCTTGAATATATCAGACCTTAGGTAGGTACTTATAGCGTCTATTGGCAGTTGCTTATTATCCTAACAGGTAATTAGCGGCACAACCATTGTTTGTGTCTCCACCAACCCGACCGATACTAATAAACGATTCGATTGAGATATTGGATCTTCCTCAACCAAAGCCGCCCAAATACTCCAGCCACAACGCAATGCCCGCATGCTTCGACGTCCCATGGCTTTGATGCCACGGGTAGGGTTTCTAGGTAGAATATTATATCGAAGACAACGATGGGTATATAATAGTTACAGTAGGTAATCCAGAAAGCTGGTGACCTGCCTAAGTACATAGATATGTACCTTTCACATATACAGACCTAAGGGCTGAATGATACAGCTAGGCTGCTAAACTCGTAGACTTGAGATGAATACTCTCCAAGGACACAATGCGTTTGAATTCCCGAGATCCGGCTACCAGCAGGATCACACGGAGTCATACTAACCAACTAAAACTCCGTATCTCGATATGACTGGCGGCTATCTCGGGCCAAGGAGGTGGTGCGATGGCTGGCAGGTAGGTAGGCTAGAATCTGAATGGATGGCGATTCAGGGGTTGCCAAACAGAATCATGCTGGTAAGCGAGGCTTCTGCGGCCTAGGAGAACCGCGTACGGCCACTTGCAGAGCTCCGCGGCATGTTGCATTTATCACCACCAAGGTACCATTTGGTATAATGGTTAGGTAATTCACCTACTTCATGTATTTAGACCGAGGTACAAGATGTCGTAGCTCTCCAATTTGCATGAAAGGGCTTACGAGGCTTAAGGGATTCCCGGGTTGTTGCGTGTCATTCCTCAGTAAGGTAGAAAGCAAGACTAGATCGACCTTTTTACCAGCATAGATATAATTAGATCGTTCGTATTTAGATTATGATGAAGGCGACTGTCCGTAGACAAGTCAATATCCCTGGGTACCTGGGTAAATTTCACCCGACAAATCTATAAGACCCTTCGTTGTACAAGGTAAGTATGTCTCGGGAAAGCGGAAGGAAAGACATCAACAACATGGCATTACACTACATGATCCATCATACGCTACAAAGCTGGGCTCCGTGGCTAGCGACAAACACGACGCTTTGTTACACCGAGCCAGGAGGTAATTCCAAAAGATATATCCTTGGGTATCGACCGGCACAGAGTCATCTCAAGTTTAAACTCGCTGACAAAGGGTGACGCCATACGCCATACGCCATGGCAAACAGAGAGGACACAACCGTAGAGGATGATTCGAGGGCTGAAGGAACGTCGATCCGTACACAGACAGTCATTTGGCCTACTTCGACGCTTGTTACGACGTGGACTTTGGGCACAAACTCCAATCCAACCGAATCCCCGGGTGCGGCTGTCCCTGCGCTCAATTCGAATTCGTCGAGCAATCAAATCGTAGGGCCTATACTAAGTGCTATTGTAATATTATTAGTATTCATATTAGTCTTCTGGTTTTGCTGTCGACGAAGTAAGATACCCATGTCACTACATCACGAGCCAACATGACTAACAGCTATTTGTGTAGATAATCCTATGGGTCCTAATACAAGGCGGTCGAACAGGCAAAATGGATCAAGTGGCACGAGTAAGAGCAGCTCTAGCAGCCCGGGTACATCAGAAGCTTCATCTCGAAATGGCGCGAGTGTTGGGTCGGTGGCAAGCGAGATGGCCGAAGAGCAGTGGGATCATCAAGCACCCGTTCCTGAAAGGCCAATGCCGGCAATGCCACGACCGGCCGCGGGAATTTGGCCAGTAGAACAACTCGGGGCTCGAATAGGACAACCGTTGCCGCTAAACTCGTATACGGGCTTCCCGCACGGTCGCGGCGGGCCTCCGCCTATGATGGGACAAGGAATACCAAATCAAGGAGGGCCTCCGCCAATAGCGGGGTCCGGAATATTTCCTCAGGGTACTATGCGGTAGCTCTTCGAATTTAAGTATTTCCTAGAGCTTTATAGTAGAGGCTTAGATACTCTCACGGCAAGGCTCACTAGCAAAGGGGGTTAGTGACTTATAAAATCTTTCGAAGCACTTGGTTCTTTAGTGCCTTGCTGTAACGAGGCGTTCCTACACCTCTGGCTATCTATTAGGCAGACTATAAAAATGCATGATAGCGCGATAGGGGACCGAAGTTGAACGATATGTGCCAAGGACAGGGTATTGTAGTTTACAGCATAATATCGTCGAAAAGTTTGACGCATAGAACGGCAGCAGCTGCAGCAATACCTCCCATGACGACCATTCGCATTCCTTCTACACAGCTCCTTTTCAATCTTTTCCACGCCACTGGGTTCTCCTTTTTGCCTCTATATTGCAGATTACTTTCTGTAGAGCCACTGTGAAGAAGATAGACTTTGACAAAGCCAAAGATAAACAAAGCTAGAATGCAGACAGCGAAGCTCCAACGCAGACCATCGGCAACTTCGTCAACAAAAAAGTACGGGAGCAATGGGAGCAGACCACCAAGCATGTACCCGACAGATACAGATAATCCAACGGCCGCTGGCGGGAATCTTTGGGTTTCGCTCGTTAAACCATTGGCAGTTGAGTTCAAGTAACACAGCAGCCGTCGTGACACAGCAGGGTTATAGTCAATATGAGCATTTACGTATTGGAAGAGATTGGGAGGTAGCTCTAATGGAGTGAGATACTCCCGAATACTATTTCGCCCGGCTAACTCGAGCCTCTCGCCGTGATCTTGGCTTTTTACGGTCGTGTCCCCTTTCACTGCGAGATATCCGCTGATACCCATACTGATACACCCCGCACAGATTTCAGCTATGCCGGCGTAGACAACCATATTGGTGTGACCTAGGGATGATAGGCCCGCAGTTAGAGCGAATGGAACCGTGAGGCCATCGGCGAATCCCAAGGTGAAGTGGGAGAGAAACTCGGGTAGGCGACCTAGAGCTAGGTTTCGGTTGTGATCCGTCGGGAGACCGTCGAAGCCAGAATCGTCCCTAGAATTTTCAGTGCACATTGGAATGTCAGGGTCTATAAAACTTTCCGAGTTAATAGCCAAGACGGAATAGACTCGCTGAGTCTTTCGGTCCTCTTGGTCTTGTGGACTCAAACCAGTGAAGAATGCTCTAATATCGGCGGGCTTCATGTTGCTCTGAGCCATAGAGGGATATACGGTTTGGAAGAAGTGTTGATTGAAACGATACTTAATCTTACTGCTTTGGAAGATGGGAAATAGAGCTGGTTGAAGGTAATCATGCCAATTCGTCATGCCTGATAATGCTACAAAGTCGTGCCTACTTACATGCGCCTTGCATCGCCCTTCCTAAACAACATTAAACCTTACAAGTTATCTGCATATTAACTGACCACATACACCTATCTACATATAGAAGGTACTTGACATAGTTAGTATATTATTAGCTAAGTTTGGAAAGAGGTAGTTGTAGTCCGGCTCGACGCCGAGGGAACAAAATGGTAAGGGTAGGGGAGACCAATCATGGAGTAGGGAATAAGCAGATCACGCAGCTCTTGGGATTGGCGGCTCACCGTCAGCCGTTTCGTTCTTGGGAGTGGGAGAAGAGGGGGGCGACAGGGATCCATGTCTTGATAAAATATCCAATGCGAGACCTTTCAAGACTCCACGTGCTTGGCTCGTTCATTGTTGCTTGACGTATCCTTCGGAATCTGGAATTTTATACAGCATATATCTCTCTCACTGTACGGGATTTAGAATGCATTCTATACATTTTATACATACATAGCGCGATAAATCGCAATACTAGCCCCCTACTTCTATGAGAATCAAGGATATATCGTGATTCATGATCATCGTCAGACCCTTGCCAATCCCTCTATTTTTGGAGACCAGATTGAGAAGCATCGAATCTATAGGAGGTAGTGATCTTCGAGCCACGATGCTCAAATGGAACCTAACCGAGGCTCGCGAGCATTGCTATCTCCGCGTATAAGTCGCTATAATGTTTATTAGCACCTAGCTGAGGATTCCAGGCTAACCTTACGGGTCACCGTCCAGAGTTGAAGAGATGGATGTAACCCTACCCCATTGAAAGGAATTCGGTCTCTCCACTTATAAACCCAGGCATCTGCCAATAGATATAATATCATGTGCCCATGTGTAGGCGATACGTAGTGCACTTAGGGATCGAGGTAGACATTTCTCGTCGTGCCGGTGGCGTCGTCAAGTTCGGTCCTCTTATTCAAAGGCAGCGGCTTCGACGCGTCGCAGTGAAAGAATTCGGCGGTTCTTGACCGTTCGCTTGAAATCTGTCTTTGTCGTACTTCGCTCAGTGTGAGTTTAGAATCATGAGGCCCCTCATTCTCTCGGCCGTCGTCTTCGCGGCCCGCACCGCCGCTCAAGCGGAAAATACGTATACAGCAACAGCAACAAGCGACGTCGAGAAAGCTAGAGCTACGGCAAAGACACTTAGCCCTACTAGCAATGTCAAGGGAAAGGCTTTTGATAGGCTCGCCATCATCTGGCTGGAGAACACGGACTACGACATGGCGATAGGTGATCGTAAGTGGCCGGGGCGCAATGATGTGCTTGAGAATCGAGAAAAAGCAAAATAACTAAAGAATCAACAGCAAACCTGGCGTGGCTGGCTAAGCGAGGCATAACACTTTCCAATTACCACGCCGTCACCCACCCCTCACAGCCAAACTATATCGCCTCTATCGGTGGTGATTACTTTGGAATGCAACATGATGACTTTACACAAGTCGACAAGAATGTATCTACCGTTATCGACTTGTTAGAAGACAAAGGCATTTCGTGGGGCCATTATCAGGAGGATATGCCATACAGCGGCTTTGAAGGTCTGGCGTACATCAACCAAAAGAACGGCAAAAACGATTACGTCCGGAAACACAACCCGGCTGTCAGTTACAACGCGAATGCTCGCCTTATTGATCGTTTGGCTGTCATCAAGAACTTGACTAGTACGTATTTCTTTTCTTTTATTGCAAGGAAAGCCCTTTCGAAGCCTACCTTTGGTAGTCGATTCGAAATCCCGGTGACATCACATAGGATTGGGAATCTGGTGACTTACCTCAAGATATCCTTACTAACCCCAATATCAAGTGTTCTATCAGGATCTCGAAAATGAGACACTCCCGCAATGGATGTTCATAACCCCCAATATGACAAGCGACGGCCACGACACCGACGTAACTGTTTCAGGAACATGGACGCGGAATTTTTTGGAGCCCCTCCTTTCCGACAAGCGGTTCATGCAAAACACCCTAGTCGTAGTAACCTTCGACGAAAACGAGACGTACTCGATCCAGAATCATATCCTCGCTATCCTAATCGGCGACGCCGTGCCCGCAGATCTAGTTGGAACCACGGACGACTCGTACTACAACCACTACAGCGAGATCGCAACCGCAGAAGCCAACTGGGGCCTGCACACGTTAGGCCGCTTCGATGTCGGCGCCAACGTATTCAAATTCGCTGCGGACAGAACGGGCGATGCTGTGCGACCCTGGAGCGGCGACGTCTCGCTCGAGGACATGTACTTCAACTACTCGTACGCGGGCCCATTGAACGATGAAGGAGGCAACAAGATATATCCGGCACCGAACCTAGGCGACGCAAGCGACTTGCACAACCGCACGGTGCTGCCCAGTATCAAGGAAGCGTGGGAAGGGAACTCGGCACCGGTATATTACTCTTCGAGCTTGGAGACTCCTGACGGGCAACACCCGCCGAAGGGGTACGCACCTAGCGAGTAAATACCTAACTACCTGAGATAAGTCAACATAGATCTATACCTTTCCTAAGGTACTTGTACAAACATCTCAGAAGTGGACGTATACCTATAGGATAGTATATATCAGGTATCGATACCCTTCGCTAATTTGCATTCGGTAAATGTTAGGCGAAAGAGAAGTCTTCGCTTCATTTTGAAGCTGCTATCCCTGTCTAGACTTGTGTCGTTCTTAGGCGTTCGTCAATGTAGATTTCATCTACATAAAATAGCTTCGAAAAGGGGTCACACTTAACCCACCTAGCGTAACATTTCTTTTTATCTGTTTGACTAACCTAGTAGATCCTAAAAGTATGACGAGGGATGCCTCTAATAACTAACCCTGCGTCGCTACCCAATACTTCATTATAAGGTACCTACATACTAGATCTCAACAAAGGTAGATAATAAAATTGATCTAGAACTACACGATACAACACCAAGCAGGGTTATGATGTCAAATATAGTCAAAATTCTATTCCGAGATGCCCTAGCTTTTATCTGTCCCGCCCGAGTTGTTAGGCCTCTGGGTTAGCCAACCGTGCACTCCCACGTAGCTAACCTAGGTACTCTTTATATCCGTTCACTCATTTATACAGCCAATCCAGTATCCCCCCCCCAAAAAAATCTCCGAGAAAGCGTCTCCTCCAATCCATTATCCCTTATTAAGATAGTACAAGCCGGTACGGATCAATAACTGAAGATGTCGTCAGCAGCGCACGCCACAGGATGAACAGCCTAGATCACCCTAGCTCGAACACTGCTAAACTCCAATATGCCAACAGCTACAACGCACTCGAAATGATATCGCTTATAAAACCAATGGTTTACAAGGCGAAATCTAACGTATTCAATTGCTGTTTTATAGCAATATACCTTACTTCCAACCTTATCCACAGCCCCTATACCTTGGCGCAAACGTAAATTTCATTCGAGACCTAGTGTGCTGTAATAGTAACGCTTCCTTCTTAGAAGCCTATCCACCTGCTGTATCATTTTGACCTTCTCGTTTCCCTCCGCATTACCGCCGAGACGGGAATGACACTAATGCGAGTGAATGCAAGCGCTGTATGACGGGACAGAAGAATTAAGCATTAGGTCCCAACCTTCTTTTCCACCATGGCCGTACGTCCCACGACAAAAATCATCAGTCGTGAAGATCGGCCGGCTTCCAAATGCCGGTGGCCGTTTCCCCAACCGTCCCGTGTGCTCGGTGGTATCATAACAAACGCCACACACACGCACACACAAATAAACACAAACGCCATGATGCTGGTCCTAAAACGCCGATCCAGAAACGAAGATGCATCATGTACCGAGGAAAAGATTGAGACGTAAAAATAAACATGTAGAACGCAATACGGCCATTGCACGTTATCAATATCGATTCGCGTGCCGCCGTGAAATCATAAGCTCTAGTTTTAACGGACATACCGAATAAGATCGTCAATTTCATGATCGAGCGGTAGGACCTGCCAGGTCTTGTAATTCCCATGTAGAGTTTGATTGGACTGCCTTAACGGGATTCTAGTTGAACCCACGTAGATTCGGTCACTCAACCTCTTATCGCTGTCGCAGTATAAGCGTCTGACAAAAATGGAAAATGACCTTGTGAACTCTGAGCGAGGAATGGAGTTGGGCCGGCGGGGAAGTTATATGGTGACGTACCAGCAAGGGGGAGGAAGCCAGTCATGGAACCTGGGGGCGTCACCTTACCCGTAGGAGTACTGGAACTGGTCTGGTTGAGACTCTGCTGCGACATTGGGGATTCTGCCGGAGAAGCACCCATAGCTGACATGTACCCAGTACCAAAATACGGGCTAAGGTTCTGCCGTAAAGAATGGTGTATCGCGCTATGGTGATGATACGACTGATCACCAATGTTCGGGCTGCCATTCGAACTCGAGTCGGTGCTGTTCGACCCATGAGTTAACAAATCGGCTACGCCATCATATCGACCACTGCGCGATGATCCATCTCTCATTTGAGGGCTGCTCTGCTTCGAACCATTAAACTGCAAACAGATAAGTTAGTTAAGTTTGTGTAAAGCTTTGTGTCTTCGGGTGTAGTTCTCAGATTGATGCGAAGCCAGGATTTTACTAGGGGTACGTACGAAGCAGTACTTGTTGAGGATCTCTTCGTACGAAGCCGACGCTATGCTAGCCGAGGAAGGAGAACCATGGTTAGGTATCTGCGGTCCCGATGAAGCGGAGGAAGACGTGTGTGGGGACCGGTTGGGCTGGGATGCTTTGGATGCCTGGGCAGCGGGGGCGGAGTTGAATGAAGCTCTCTTATTGGGCTTCATGTACAAGCCGTCATTCCGCTGGCTGGATTCCCGGTGCGCCTGTTTGGCAGCAGTGAGCGAGGCCCCGAAGTCGTACCGATTGGCAAAAGCTTGCCCACTCGGAGCTGATAGCCGAGTTGACAAGTTGTCAGTGGGTAGACTACTGGTAGATTTCGAACCTTTCAGCCGGAGACCAGCAGGCCCAGACTCGCCAAGCACCTCATGAAGAGGTCTATCGAAGCTGAGGAACTTCTCATCATCGTCATCACGCCCAAAGTCATCTAGCGCACCGGGAGGCATAGATCTTGGACGAGCCGCTGCCGAAGGATTAGCCCGGCGAGTGCTACGTGGTAGACCGTTGCTAGTGCGAGAAGGCGTGGGCTGAACATTCTTCTTCCCACTGGCAGCTGTTGTCTTCTTGCGGAAGTCAACTTGGAAGTTGATGCTGTCATTGTTGTCCCAGTATTCGACGCCGTTAACGATGTATCTAATACAGAAGAACAGCGTTTTAGCTTCGAGATTGGCAAAGTCGGATAATTTCAGGCTGAACTGAAATCGATCGTAACCAGGCTCGGTGTCGCGTGGTCGAATTTCGTGATGAAACTCGGCGGCCACCTCGGAAGTTGTTTTCCAGTAGTCAAACGTAAATCTACACACTACGGACTTCTGAAAAGCTAGGTTGGCGACGGCTATCGATCCTATTAGAGACTTCTGGTCGGGCGACATCCAGACTCTTTCCAACCTAGCAGGGAGTGCTCTGCGCATTGGTGTCTCTGTCGGAAAGTTACTGATGACAAGTTCCCACTCAAATGATGTTGGTCGTGCGCTCTTCTTCTCGTCGACTCCGAATGGGTATTCGCTTTCGCTTTCGTAGTTATCAGCCGGCGAAGTACCAGCACTTACTGCGAGCGGCCGGTCAACTTGCAAAAAGTGACGCACATGTTCCAAATGAGAGTCAAAATGGACAGCCTTCGAAAACGTTGGCGTCCCAGGCATACTTGATGGCCTCTTGTGCGGCCTCAGCGCCGGTCGAACCAGCTCACCCGACTTCTTCCGAACCATTTGCGGCTTCTTAAATGGTTCATCCTGCTCCGATCCTTCTTCTGATGTACTTATAGACCCATCCGCTGACTTTGGCATATAGATATGAGAATCCGTATTCGATCGTGAATGAGAGATCTTGCGAGCCCCAGTATTTAGCGCGGGTAAACTGGCCGTAAGAAGTGCCTGGCGTGACTCTCCGGTTAGCTCCTTAACCTGTGACGGTAGCAGGAGAAGATCGCCAGGGGAGGATCGAATTGGCGACGTCGAGCGGTGTTGCGGTATCGAGCTGATAGCCTCTTTAAGTTCCTTCATATTTTCAATCTCCCTTCCCCGATTTTCCAACTCAACAGCCCCTTCATCTTCACTGGATGATTCAGGGGGCGATATAATAGCCCCCGGTGGCATAGCCTGAGCATCAGCAACGGGAGGTGGGGACTGTCTGACCGGAGTTCCGTGGGAAGCTACCATACCCTTTAGATTATCCAAAGTTCTGGGGGGCGTACTATCCGGGGTGGGGCCATTTCCGACTGGCGGTGATACAGCCGAAGCCGCACTGCCGGCCGAAGATGTCCTCCGGTGCCGGGTAAGGTAAGAAGCTGATCGGGGTAAGGTAGGTCTCGGTGATGTAGGACTCTGAATCGTGAGGGATGACCTTCGGCTAACGTCAGGAGAAGGGGGGGCCGAGGAGGCGGGAGAACGGTGAGATGGGGGCGTGTAAGGCATTCCCGAAAATTTTGACTGTCGCTGGAGAGGTAATATTAGGAGGGCGGAGGGACAGGAATCCACAGATTCGATGCTGGTGGATTTAGGAAGGGTAGATTTTAAATGCGGTAGACAGGGAAAAAGTTTTTTCGTCCAAACCACAAGCCACGACGAATTAGCCTCGGCAACAGGAGTAGCAATACCAGCGACCTCTTGATTTAGAGGACCGACCGGACACTCGCAGCAAAAAGCTGAATAAGTTTCTGTTAGCATTGTCAAACTCGGCATAAGATTCCATGGTCGAAAAAAATAGTAGGGGTTACAACTCCCGGCTCTTGCCCATAAGAGTCTTTCGAGAACACAAGGAAAAAGAACGATGAATAGGAGGAAAAAAGAGCAGCATTAAGCGTTTTTAACGGGACTTATAGTAAGTCGCAATAACATGCAGACCCCAAGGAATGAGAAACACCTTCAGGCTTGTGGCGTTGCCAAAGGTGATGGTACCCCAGGAATGATATCTCGCATTACCTAACCCATCATTCCCGCAACAATGGAGTCTAATACATATCCGCACGTGGTCCACCGAGTGACCCCAACACCGAAGCTGCAAAGCTAGTATATTGGAATGGGAGGATTGCCTTTGGCGTGGTATATATGGAAATTTGACTTACACGAACAAATGCAAGCAGAACAAACTGCTCACGGAACGCCCATAAATAAAATCTTCCGAAGCCAAGTCGTTGAAGCGAAGAGAGGATATGCAAAGGCAATATTCCAGCAGCAGTGCTAAACTCTTCTCCGGCGTACTCAACAAGGGCCTATTGACTAAGGATGACCGAAGATACGGAGGCTCTGAGCTGCTGTAGGATTGTCCCAAGTGGACGAGAAACGGATGTTATGAAGATGCTTATAAAGAACGATCCAGACGGCAAAAGGAAAAAAAATCCCTGGAAATCAGAATAAAAATGGGAAATCGGGATCGTAGGGGAATGGCAGTCACAAAGGCTGAGCACGGCGGTTTTTGGTGATCGGTATGGTCTAGTACGTGGGTATCGGATGGAAAGGATGAATTCTGAAGGATCGTTCTTTGTTACGTTTAATCGGCTTTGTTCTTCTGAAAAAAAGTCCAGACCAGTAAGTACGTACCGTGATCTTTCTTATCAGCTTTATTAGTCTGTAATGGGCTCCTGGAAGCGTGACAATCAGCAGGTCGAAGCTCTGGTTATGAGTTGCAAATATGACGGAATCGACTCGAAAAAGTTATGACAAGCTGGTTGATGCTCAGTGGTCCAGATCCGAACCCACAAAATCCACAGAATGGTTAGGGCAAAGGCTTTTTTTTCGACTTCTCTTGTTCGATAATCGAAAGGCTATAATAGAGAAGGAGATTGAGGAATTGCGGATGAAGCTATCTACAATCCTAGGCCTGCCTTTGAACTGTAGGAAGTAGGAAGGGAGGTGGTGAGAAAAGAGACAAAATTTCGGCGGCGAACGGAGGATGTTGTGGGTTTGTAACTTCCAGGTTAGCTCAGGTTTACACATATGTACTAGGTAGTTTAATATGTACTAAGCATAACCCGGCCTACTTGTACTAATATTCGATCCCCGGTGGCCACACTTACCCTGACTTATCCACTAACTTGTGAATGTTGGGGCGACGGGGGGTAACTACGAGTTGCGATAGGTAACAACAACACAGTAGCAGCGCTAACTTGGCGGGCACGGTGGCTTTTTTTTTTTTTCTCTTTCTCTTTAGTATCCACTGGGGGCTAGCCAGGCTTGACTCTTGAGACAACCCCAGCAAGCTTTTTTTTTTTGTCGCCTGCTATGTATATGCAATCCATATGCACCGCTATGCCCACAAAGTATAATGGGGCGATGGCCGATGTTCGATGGCAGGAGCATGGGCCACGAACAACATTAGGAGGGGAGACTAAGGGGGGAGGGGTTCTCGAATAAATTTAAACCAATGATATGATAAAGTTTAAGAGACTGCACCCAATGAATTGATAACACCATTTAAGATACACTTATTTTGGTCCACAGAGTGATTTGTCGTACACGTACTGTGCTGGACCTAGCTGTAAGCCGCAGTAAGGAAAAAGAAAATCGTGGGTCGTTATCGTACTTAGGTAGAATTGCATCAGTTTTAAACACAATCCCCATACAATGAACACACGTCGACCAGAGAAACGCCTCAACTCGGCTGTACGGGAGCTTCTAGAATTGCATCGTTCCAACGTAATACAAGATTCTAGAAGAGAAAAAAAGAAAAGAACTAGAATAATAATGATAATGATAATAATAATAATAATAACAATAATAATTGAGAGCCCGACTAAAGTACCTATGCTTTGGGAAATTCTGCAGCACGCCTATCTTAAGAGGACCTTGTAAAAAGAGGACCTTGCGGCTTACCATACAGCCATTATACAGCCCATCACAGCCGTAAATATGCTGACACTGGCCTCTGATGATACTAATACGTTTTATCACATAACAGACGGGGTTAGTAAACTGGGTATTTCCAGGATTTTAACCCTCAGCCCTCGTCGTGGGGGGCGGCTTACTTGATCGGATACGAGTATTTCTGCGAGCTTGTTACCTACTAAGATATCATATTGCATGCCTCCTAGCTAGGTAGCTTACCTGCCGGGCTGCCTGGGTAGCTAAGCAAACTAACCAGCTACCAACAATCTTGACCACCAGAGCCGTCAATATATAATCGTCCCCACATACCTCACATAGTCCCAGACTCATTAGGTCGTAGTCACATACGCTAGGTAGTCACATAGGTAATCGCATAAGTAGTCGCATAAGTAGTCGCATAGTCGCCCGAAAACGCATTTAGGATTCGTGAATCCACTCATGGGGCCCCATATCTAGAAAAATAGCATCAAACGACAATGGGCCCATCTGCATGAAATGGAAGCATACATACCTTACATATGTATGTACGTACTCAAAAGGGAGTGTGAGGAAAGGCTGTCTTCTGACAGGTGGTTGAAGAAGAAAATTCAAATGATAAAAGAACGCTATCCGATTTTGAATTTATTCGTAGAATACAGTACGGTTGCACGGACTAAGCCGCGGGACTGTCCACAACATCCACAACATTGAACATACACTATGTAGGCTGTTACCTAAAGAACATGCAAGTAAATATGTATATTTCCGTACAAGCAGCCATAGACCATAGATTATAGATTATGGATCAAGGATCAAGGATAATAGGTGTAGATGGTGGAGCCTCCTACACGCTAATGCCAAGTATGCACTAGCGTGGATATCTCTCGCGCCTTGTCCAGAGACGCTGGTCCGGAAGAGGCCAAAGGTATTTATTTAATAGATTCAACAGACTGCGCGAGGTATCACTATGACGTAGTTGAGGTACGAAACTTAGAAAATGCATCCTTGGTTGACTCCTTGCGTTCCGGGCATTGGCCAAATCCAACGATGAATGGTCAATGGTAAATGGTTAGTTATTAATAAGTAAGTACGTAATGGGCAATGGGTAATAAATACTGAGTAATACCTAAGAGGTACCTACCTAAGTAGGTATCACTATTCTTCAGAAGTATAAGGCCGGACAAGTAAAATCACCTAATCGTAACTATCAATTATATTATAGTGATAATTCTCCATCTGCCATGTATCTGGCGCATTAATAAATCGACGCATGCGGAGAGGAGGCGTGGAAATGTAGAGACGTAGTGAAAGCATTGAGGCGTCGGAACTGCAGCAGGATCATGCAACTTATTTATTAAAAGGCAATGATCAAAGCCAATAAAACCATATCCGCAGACCCGGACGGTTTTATGTGCTTCCTCATTATCAATTGCTTGAATGATCGTCAATCAAGGAGATTGTTAAAGAGAATACACTTTACCGTCTCGCTCTTTCTCAACTCCCCGAGTCTAAGACGGTGAAAAAAAGAAAGAAAAGGAAAAAAAAGAAGAGACACTGCGCAGTGCTCAGGTGGTGGCGGCCACGAGTTTGGAGATACCTTTGAAAACCTACCTACCTACCAAAGTAAGTACCATACATTAGATAATCTAGTTATACCAATGATGACTTCTATAAGGTACCTACATAGGTACCTAGGCATGTACGTCGCACGAAGAAACATCCGGACGATATCATTGGACGGGGTGTTAAGCTGTTTCACGGAGATTTGGCGTCTGTGTGTCGAAGAAATTAGCGTACCTACCTAGTTTACCTAGCTTCGCATCCGTCAGAAGGGATGAATTCCTAATACTGCTATGCTAATAATTATTACTACTTCAGACTCCCAAAAGCGCGCAAGCGGTGATTGAGAAGACGACCACGGACGGGTGAAATACACGGTTGGCGAGAGCTTCAGGAACGCTTGCATACCTTTAAACCTATACTTTGACAAGCTATAGTTATGGAAGCTATAACTACCTTGTATTTGATCTACCTTTAGGGAACGTACCTAATATATGCAGTAAACTTATTGTTGCTACATACATGTACGTATCAGGCTTGTCATTTTACTACTTAGGTATCATCCATCAACAATTCTTATACCCCTGTCACTATCCCGCTCACACCCGGTATGCATCACCCGTCACGGCCTTTTTTCCCTTTTTGAGTTTATCTTACAATCTCGAACCGTCCCGGAGAAGTCACTAAGCTTTTAAGATGCTAGGTGAAGAGAGAGATGTCTGTACGTAGTAAGAACGTGCGGAGCTTTGACCTTGGCATACATCTTCCTTGCCTCTACCTAGGTATCTATACTATGGTAGAGTTGATTGAGAGTTTTTTCTTAGCTGCCTATCGCTGCAAGTTACAATTGATTAATATAATATATTTGCAGATGGTTTAACAGAACTGCACTTTGTGAGGTACGTAAAGCAGGATATATATCATGAAGCTTTTTTGAAAGGCATTCACTTCATACGCGCACTCAATGGCACGGCAAAAAGTGTCTAACTATGTAACCTAATTGAAAATGCTACCAAACTTACGTGACGACGGGTTACCAAAGCCGACTCATTCTCCAACTACTATTATATTTACCTAGACTATTACATAGGTAGGTAGTTAGTCGACAGATAGCCACCGGAGTCGTGTTGTAGACGATTAATACAGGTATGTAGGTCCCTAAGTATGTGAAATACTAACTACCTAGGTAACCGTCCGGTCATAAGCTACATAAGCTACGAAACCTACTAACGAATTCAGCCTTCGACGGCTCCTGGATCCTAACCCCTAGTATCACGCTACTGTCTGTTGGCTAGTGACACTACATGGTGAAATGTTTATTGGAAGTCCCTGCATCAAGTCGTGTTACTCGAAATGCGTCCTATAAGTTACGTAGCTACTTACCTACCTACCTAGCGAATGTACATGTGGGTGACTGGTGTGACTGGAGGGGAATGGAGAGAGAACGGGAAGAATTCTTTATTATTAGCAGTAGTATTATTTCAATTGCTGTCATTTTTCCCCCCCGAGATACTATAAAACAATAAAACAATAGGAGGTATGTTTATTCCATCGAGTAACAAATATGGCTGGCTCGGCGGAAGATGTGCAAGCATAAGGCTTCGCCTCATACATTGGCGTCATTTCACCACCAATAGCGATACCCGCCATTCTGCTACTGATGCATACCCGGCTATCGCCATCCGCATCTCGACACATCTAAATTGAAGGCGTCGGCGGGCTCGGACCCCCCATTTCTAGCTTTACATAGTATGCTGTGCCTTGCTTCCGAAAGATAGGAGTTATATTTCACTTCGAAGATTTCAGCTTCTACCTTCAAGCTCCAGGGTTCTGGTACCAAGCACCGGAGGTGATCACAGCAGAGCCTCTCGCTTAACCCTTGAATGTACGGGTCCGTACAGCATGATGATCTGATACATTTTAGTTAATGGACTTGTCAAGGACTAAACCTCTCAAGTAAACCTTTATAATCTCGCTATTGTGCACCTCGCGTCTTAGCGGTTACGCGGCGCCGGTGTTGCTACGCGCATGCAGTTGCATATGTTTACCAAGATAACCACCATCCTGGGCGCTTCGTTATCTTCTTGTCCTTCGAGGCCGGTAAGAAATATGCGTAAGGCATGTTCGCAATTCCACCATAGGACCCGAACGTTGGCGCAACGTCTTCTGATTCGTTGATGGAAATTTAATCCCGGCTCTACCGAACTACATACAACACTTGGTTGCTTGGATAGCCCTGATAGCCTAGTTACATGGTATGTGGTACACACATTTATTATCCCTGTTCCCATAGACAGGCCATAATCTGGTCAAAGCTCCTTTTTTTTTTACTATGTACATATACCTAGACCTAGTTCGTCGACTAAGGAGGCCCGGTATTCAAAAGATCTGAACCAGCGTCCTCGCCACATCCACAAAATCGGGGTGAGATATCCCTAGGTTAATGGTCTAATAGTGGGGTTCTATTCTAACCATCCATAAGCAATTCCTACAAGGTAGTATAACTACCTAATAAAAGAGGTACCTAAGTATTGAAAGCGAAGAAAAAAAATGGCCCCCTTTTATGTACATAGTGCAGGAGATGAAAAATTTTCCTTCTTCTCCATCCCCCATATTCCAAAAAGCCTGTCCGTTGAAAGGTCGGGGTATGGAGTAAAGAATGGAGATGGCGGATTAAACCAATTTTGGCATAAACACTAGGTTTCCTACCTACCTAGTGTAGGTATGTTACTTTGTGATTTTATTGCGATATGGCAGAACGATGATAAAAAATTAGTTTGTGATATCTTTCCCCCCATCCCTGTCAGTCAACGTTCCCGAGACGTCCGCTTAATGGTACTCCCGATATGACCGAGCCGGGTCTGGCCTGGCCTTCTGACATGCCGGGTTACACGATCATCATCCCAGATCACAATCTGATCTACATGCCCAGCCACAGTTTCAGTCTAGACCTCGCAATTCGATATCTTTTAAAAGCTTGGAAACGCTCTTTCGGGTGCCGGCTATTCCAGACAAACTTTTTCCTTACATACACCATATCGCATCCCCTTCGCCTTACTTGTCTGCGGCTGGGTAACTTCGTGTTATATTTCCCCATCCTAAGGACCACACCGAAGTCTTTGAGACATTGTCAATCGTTATCGAAAGGATGTGCCTGACTTCGTATGTATGCATGAATGGAATCAAGTGAGCAGCCTTCTAAATAAGGCAAGAGATCAATTTATTATTAAAAAAAATGGTTAGATAAGGACTCCGACAACGGCCCTCCTTTACGATATGTTCGCCATGCACCTAACCCTCCTCGACGAGAAGATCTGGTTCCTTTCTAATACACATTTATGCCATTCACTTTATTCTTATTTATATACGAATATATATAGCAGCTCCCATTCCCAAATCTTATTAGCTCCATCAGGTATGTTTCCTATCCTAAAGACTCTCAGGTACTCGAGAATATTCGACTTATTAGGACCCCCTCACGTTTAAACTGTACTATACTGGCTACTTAGTCGCGTCGTAATATTTTGGTCTCGTTCCTTTAGTGCCATGATCGGCGCGTCTGTTTGCCATGTTGGACTACAAGGTGCATGGGAAGCAACCCTATCTTGCGTCGTTCTATCTTCATACCTTGGCTAGCTACTACACACACCGCGGACCTCTATGCCTAGAATACGCTTAGCTCACATGTTAATTGGCATATCAGAAGAGGAATTAACCACACACCCGCTGGTAGATCCTGTTCTTGCTCCTGATACAGATCGAGGTGAGTCTCTCGTGTTATTAACTGCAGATGAGTTTCTGTTCGCCCTCGGAGTGGTGTGTATGTTTCGCCTCTTTCGACTTACCTTGCAGCGTAACGATTACGTATACTTTGGAGATTATCTCGAGATTTCGCCACTCGGAATTATCGAGGCGCGAAAACAGATGTAACATACTTACAAGATTACCTAGCAAAATGAAATCAAATAAAATTTTCGACCGGTGACAGGCATTAATTACAAAAATCGATGATGGCAAGGCTGACGGATCGTCTTTCAATTCGACGAATAATTATGTAGGCAATAGGAAATGTAGAATGAACACACGATTTTTGCTAGACAAGTGAGACCGTGTTAGCAATACTGTGCTTATAGCAAAAGTCGCGCTCTGTTCCATCCTCCATATCCATCCGGCTAAGGGCCTGCAGCATTGTCGATCACCACGGTACTGTCGTACATAGTAGTATTTATGCCTCTTGGCGCCTCAGCTAGCAAAGCGAGGCACAGATTCTTGTTTATTCCGGAAGGCGACGAAAAATTCTCACAGCCTTTGTTGTCGGCCGCCGTTGAAATTTTGGACTTTCTTACCAATTAACAGACGACATGTCAGACGTTTAATACCTAAGGCTCGATTTGAGGAGCCTGTTTATACTGCGCAACAAGATAGATTATAGATACACGGCTTTTGTGGATCATCGGATGATTTCCCCTGTACATCGCATCGAATCATTCGACGATGCTGTCAATTAAGTCAGTTGGGCTTCTACGAAAAGATCCATACCCCGTACCATAGAGGTTTTCATTTGCTACCACAACATGTTCGAGACGATTGGTATACGTTCCCTAAAGTAGGTCGTTGATTCCCAACCCGTACTTGTTCCGACGTGCCGTCAAAATAAAACCCAAGTGGTTAGAGGCTCAACGTTGATCATATACAAGATACAATACTATATACCATCATCTTCGAGAGGGACTATTAATCCCCGCGGCGATCCTCAGATTTCGGTCACTAACCAATCAGGAATCTCGGTCTGAATCCAATGGATCTCTCGCTTAATGCGAGCTATTTCCTTCCTCCTAGGCCAGATACCTAACCCACCTGTGTAAGTCATATCATGTAATTTGGTTGAACAAAAGGAAAAAGAAAAAGAAAAAAGAAAAAAAAACCATTCGAAAAGAGGTCTTGTAACAAAACGACGACGTCACGCGCTACTACTCTTCCAAAAGCCCGCGGGTTGGCTCGATCCGATCGTTGAGAAATCATAAAACCTCCATCATGCGTTGCGTCCGTACGTTTCCCAGCAGCAGTGGTCCACAGTATGGCACGGGTAGATCTGACAACCTAGATTGACTTCTTGTCATCACCGCATAGCAGGCCCCAAATCCATGGGCTCTCATGCACTCTTTGTTTTTTCCCCATACGCTCGTAATGATCAGCGACCAATGTGACAGTTATATCCAATCGCACTCGCATCTTAGCCAAGACCCTATATCGATAGTGGAGTGATAATATAGAAGCGAAAGCGCCGTTAACCTATAGCTCGCCCGTACACAGCACCCTCATTATGTCGCGACATCCTCACCACAACGGCGGTATTCCTTGTGGGGGCAACTGCGAGATTTCTTCTCACGGCGGCTCTAGCATGTCGCAATTTGGCCGTAGGCCGGCATGAACCTGAGCGATGACGACATTCCACAGTCAACAGTACCAAATGTCGCGTTTTATACTACGGGAGGATAGGGTAAGGTGGCGGCAATAGCGGAGACCGACGACCCGGACGAGTGAATGAAGCGGACTAGCATCGTTCCTCTCGGCGCCGCGAGCACCGAAGACTGGTACCTATTCGGCTTTTTAGGGGTAGGAATAATATAGCTCAAATTTAGGTTGGTGGGAGGGGTTTGCAAGAGTATACGTGCCAGTCACTTATAAATAAAAGCCTCAAATCCAAAAAAAAAAAAAAAAAAAAAAAAAAAAAAAAAAAAAAAAAAACCCCAAAAAAAAAAAAAAAAAAAAAAAAAAAAAAAAAAAAAAAAAAAAAAAAAAAACCCCGACCTAAGATAGAAGCTCCCAGGATGAGTTTCCGGAAGGGGTTAAGAGAAGGAGCCGGTGATAGCTGCATCTTAATGTAGATGGGTCGGTAATCTTAGATGGGTAGCTTTCTGTCACACTGGCCAGGGGAAACCAGGCTAGGTAGCATCAGGGGCCCGACGAGGAACGATTGTGAGGCTTCACGGCATTCGTGGCGCTTGCTGCGGCAGGCCGGTATGTTAAAAGTGCTACAGCGCCAGACTCAAAGTTGATATTGGCCCACAGTCACAAAGCGGGCCGAAACGAAACAGAGACCTATTGAGTTGAGCCTCCTTCGTCCAACTAAAGCAAGTAATGATTTCTCTCCCCATGGCCCCATAAGCATTCTCCGCTTCTGGCTGTGTAAGGCTGACGGACCATGCAGGAATGCCTACATCCAAGACCATGTGACGACGAGGTGTTCCAAATAGACGCGTATCGGCCCAAGCTAGAAGACGAGGGCATAGGTTTTCCGTACGAGTTAGACACCGCCACGGCAGGAGATACACCGCAACATCGACGCCTTCAGATCCTACACGGTACCCTAGCGCTTACTAGGAGTATTGCGGAGGGGTAAAAAGCAACATCCACCCGGTCCCACAACCAACAACTAGGATAACTCCCCCCTAGGCTACCTCTCAAGTTGAGTATCGTGGGTCTCTTTGTTGTCTTCATGTGGGTTTTCTGGGGGAGAGAGAAAGATCTCGGGGAACGGGAATATCTCGATTTCATGCTCTGTTTTCCCCATGGGCAATGATGGGTGTGTCTTCTGCACGCACAAGTAGGCCCGAAAAGACTATATTGAGGATTAGGGCGAGCTCGAGCTCTGATTGATACGCTTACCGATCGTTAGGGGAAACATGCATCCGGTGGGCCTTTTGATATATATGTAGGTAGGTAGTCATTTCCTATCTACTCGTATGTATGCATCAAAACGATGTTAATACCTATGTTGTGCATCCATGATGCAGGAGACATGTGATTGTGCTATATGTGGTAACACGTCGTCGCATGCTACAGTAGACGTTACCAATCATCGGATTTCATACAGAGCTGACAGCTTCGTTACGAACCACCGTAGCATGGACGTCCGTGTGTATTGGCTAGGAATGAACAATCGTCAGCTCGATCTTCTACTACGAGCCGAGAACTATATGCTACAAGCTTGATGCATAATGCGTATGTTGTGTAAGGTCAGGCAACATTGTTTGTAAAATCTAGCCCGACCTCATCGTAGGTTCTGCTACCGTATGGTTATGTTGGTACATAGCATCGTATTTTGAATCCATTGGACTATGATCGGCATTTCAGAAAGGGATATCACCTCTCCAGTTGCACTTACAAGTTAGCAAACCTCGACGTTCTAGATGCCAAAATTGGGTTTTTCTAAGCAAGGGGCCAAAGATCACTCGAGGGGATGCCGGCAAGACACGGGCCTCTCCGACCAAAGTTGCAATTTTTTCGGGTTTCCGAGCTAGGTCACATAGGGATTCATGCTCCAATGAGACAAGCGAGCCCATGCCCGTGTCGATCAGCGGGTCTCTCGTCTTTAGCCACTATCTTGTCTTCCGACTGAAGGGAGACCGTATCGAGGTAGCTTTGAAAGAAAGAAAGAAAGAAAAAAAAAAGAAAAAAAAAAAGGCACTAGGTAGTTAATATAAAACGTCGTAGAGGTCTTGATTGAGGCTATTCCCAACTTCCCTCGATCCTACGTATTAAATTTACAAGGAAGCTATAGTAATCCAACCGTTTTAACCAGTTTGATGAAATATAACTACATTCCTCACGTAAATCAGCACCACCATTTACCAATTCATACGAGCGAGACGGTTTGCTTCCAAGATTGCAGAATGATGGGACCAGCAGTCTCATATTTGAACACATTGTATATCTAAATATAATAGCTAGCTAAACAAAACCTCTATTGTTTTTGGTGTAGTTAGACGCGTGTCAGTTCACCAAAAAGAATAATCGATTCCGAATTCGATGTATTTCAGATTTACGCATAAACAAGTACCTACATGATCTTAATGCTTGCTGCCTTGCTTTCTCGCATATGACGAATTTGAAATTGATCGCCATTTCTTATCCTAGTATATACACATTGTCAAAATATCATAATGGGGCATGTCTGCACTAGCTTGGTCTTATAACAACATCGGGCTTTTCGCTGGGGATCGATAAACAAGATCGAGGTGCCTGGAATTCCTCCTCTTAATACGGACTAAGATCCATCCGACCCCGAATGTCTGGGTTTATTTAAGCGTTCGACACTAACGAGATCCTACATTGTAGTGAAGCAAACCCATTCCCGCGGGGAACATGGTTTAACTTGATCGGAGCTTAGTCTTGCGTGCATGATGAGAAGCTCCGTGCGTTTTCTGTCAATCGACGGACCTGGTTGTCTCCGAAATGTGCCGGGACCATGCCATGCCTGCTCGATACCTCAGCGACACTGCGGGTCTAATAATAGGCATGCCGGAAACGGCGATATCTAGACTGGAAACATGGCGGCGGATCGGAGCAATATCTACAGTTCTATCGTGTTCTTCCAGCTCCTTGCCTCCGAGAAAATATACACAGGGCTCCGGCCTTCGAATGCTACATGACCGTGCGCCGATCCAAATTCAACCCTTTGGGCTCTAGGTCGACAAGGTTTATCAAGAAGTGATATATACACCGTAGCCATTAACCGGCGTAGGCGTAATATCTCACCTCATAATCATGACGTTTAATCGCAGTTGAAGGAGGAGATCCGATCTTGTGTGACGGCGCCACGACAGAACATGTCTTCGTCATCGCTCGCACGGTGTTGTATCTAACGTACCCAAATCGTCACACGTAACTAAACCGCGAATCGTTACTCGCGTGCAGAGAAGGATGCTTGCCTACAAAATACCAAGCGATCCTCGAATTCCTCAATCAATAGAATATGTAATACACGATATCGCAGACCGAGATCGTTCCAATGTGCTTCGGTGGTGTGACCGCCTCCGGACATAACTACTACATAATCTTCGGCTCCGACTTTCACTCGATATTCAATTCGCTATTATGATTTGTCAAGCTACTAATGTCAGCTACATGGGTATCTATGGCCGTATTTCTAGGAGAAAATGCTCCGCAGAGGATCGTGACCAGGTGACCATCCGGGGGGCGCGGCCAAGCGATTTCACGGAATCACTCATTCTACGCGACTCGATTCTAACAAGATATGCCTCATCATACGATAGCTTTTCGCCTGATGCAAATTAGAATGAAGGCGCTATGAATCATCGTTCGATTACAAATGAAGTGACGGATTTGGCCTTGGGACATACATACTCGGTTATCAAACAGCGGTGAACCCGTAGGACTGGGAACAAGGTCAAGAAATCGAGGCACCCAGACTCTGATTTGAACCTGGTATTACCCCAAAAAGTTCAGTTGACGCTAGCGGCGTCCTTCACACCGGCTTATCTATTCTGCATATAGGGATGTATTTTACCTTCGTTGGGAAGACATGTGTGCTCCCTTTATAGAACTACAAAGTTTCGTTGCAGACGGGTCTGGGGTAGTGGTAAGCATGTCGCGTCTCGCGCACGATCATGCAAAAGCCCTGGACTCTCGATGGGGTTACGCAGGGTCATGACTTGATCTATCGACATGTCAATCGATAGTTCAGCTAGTGATTGGTCTTGCTGAACACGGCAGAAAGGCGTACCCTTAAGCGTAACTTCCCGTAGAACAGACAAGCTCCGCGATTTCGATCTAGTCTCTAATGCAGCGCGATTGGTTAGGTACCTAGGTATACAGCTAAATACGTTCTCGATCTAGGGTAAGGGGCGGAGTATCCAGCCTTTTCAGGGAGTTATTGACCTGGCGTGTCAAAGCATTAGTACGAATACTTTTGACGAGACCCAAGGCCAAGTCGCCGAGGATACCGTAATCCGTACGCCATCAGAACAGATGTGATCAGCCAACCTTACAAGACATCGTATAAACAGCCGTTTGCGATCTACATAACACCCGGTCATGGGTGAGATCAAAAGAAGATAGTCCGAGGGTTCGGGATTTAAGCACCTACCGGTCTATCTACCTTCTCCCGGCTTACCGGTGTCCCTACGAAGGAATAAACATTGCACAATAAGTTGCTGATATCAACTATAGCGTCCTCACGTTTATATTGGAGACCCCTTCCATACTATGTACCCCTGAGCTATTGGAACATCTAGTGCATCTCACATCTGTCTTATCAATAATCCAGTCTAGCATAAGAGCTACCGTACCTATGTAAGTAGCCTCTTCTAACTTCGTCAAGTTATATCCCCACTTCTCGCCGGGAGTCTCGTTGTCAGTAATGTAGGAAATCCGTGGCTTTTGGCCTTGCAAAAAGTGACTACCAGACGATAGATGTGTTTGACGAATAACGTCTGACCTCTTAGCAAGAAACGGGAGCCCAGAGCGCCCCTTATATCCTCTCTATTCCCGCTTATTCCCTAGAACTCAGGGCCAGCACTATTACGGCAAAGGTCCAATCATCTCTTTGATATATGGGCAAGTAGATGGGGAACTAATCGGTTATGTTACGAGGCGGACCAAGAAGGGAGGAAACAATATCGTTGTTCCGCGAAGAACACTATCTACAAACGGCTATTGAGCTTTGTTCTATGTGCAGCACGAGCTAGAAACCTGACAAGTTATGCATTTCTTAATGCTATGGATTTCCAGTCCAGACCGCGTAGTCCCATTATATTCAGTAGACTAACAGTAGCGGCCAAAACCAACACTATGGTCAATGTTGCTCGTAGCCAAGACGCGGGGATATGTCGAGAGGAGAAATTGGTCCCCGGCGTAGGAGTAGGGGTATACTTGGTATGCACAATTGCAGTAGCATGACGCCACAATGGTATGAAGGATTAAACTACAAAGGTATAGGGCGTTATCAAAGCCGACCATTTGGCTTGGCGTAAGGCTGTTCTCGGATGGTGCGCGGTCAATCATAGGAGATATGTTGAAAAGTTATGAAGATGCTGGATAAGGATAGCTTAGCTGAGATTAATGGCATACCCTCAATGATTCCATGTTCTGTCTTAAGAGCTCGATCGCTCTATTCATTGGAAATTAATTAGATGGCAAACGAAGGCATCAGAGCAACAGATCATAATGGAACAACGTAAAGTCCATAGGTAATTGATAAAACCCCATGCCTACCTACGTACCCTTAGGAGTGATCTCATCCCTAGGACATACGATTTACCACTGCGATCGTATTGAGAACTTACCTAAATTATACTTGAAAAATGAAATGAGAAGAGAAGCAGGATCCTTCTCTTGAAAAAATATTATTAACAAGATCAATTATTCATTGTGCGCAAGAGAAAAACATGGCCTATCTTTTCCAAGTATCAGGGACATTTCCGTTCCGCTCGGAAGAGCCGCAAATACGGGAAAATGTATTATTATGGTTTTATTAGATGCCTTATATCTGTGATAAAGAGGCTGTACTACACGTCAAGCTCCATGATTCCGAAGCTATGAGGTAGTTAAAACTCCTCGCAGGACAACGAAGTTGCTCCACGCTTTCACTTATTAGTTTATTCTGTCACATCTGCAATCCCATGAAACTTGTAATCAATACCGAGTAAATTTCTCTAAAAAGTTATATGTATGAGTTTTTGAAGTAGGTGGCAATCTCTTGGGTAAGTCCAATTCAGTCCGAATTGCTTCTATAGTGAGTATAACGAGTGCGTATGGTTTGTTAGTTCCAATGATGTAGACCTTGATGATCGATCAAATATTTCAAAGCGCTTAATGGAATACCGGGCGCAAGCTATAGGCTTTATTTGACCTTTATTTCTTTTTCTATTTAACTGCCTAGTCTTGAAGCCCACCGCATCTCTATCGGTGGCAAACGGGGAAAGTGAATAAATTCTGCAGTCATTTTATTGCTTATACCTACCCGTTGTGCCACGAGGCAGACCAAGAAGCAAGGAAACAACTTCGTTGTTGCGCGAGGAACTTATCTACAACTATGGCTAAAGGCGACTACAAATAGAACAAGTCCTTTGTTCTATATGTAGCACAGGCCAGAACCCTGACACGTTGGGCAATATTTCCGACCTTATACTTTTCCGTACTGGTGGTGTTAGGGGTCAGATCTAAAGATCCTGTCTCATCCCGAATAAATCATTTATGCTAACCCTAGGTAGACAGGTACGAACTTGTATTCCATTGTAGTCTTTTTCTGAAGGAAATTTTATCTACCCAGAAATCGTGATATGGAAACTATAATACATACTATAATACATACATATATATATATATATATATAAAGAAACATTATTTATTTTAGATGCCAATGAATCCCGTAGATGCCCCACGATTGAGAAAATCAATTTTGATCGAAAATTTGCCGATGGTACCAGCCCATACCGTGTTGTACAATAACGATACACCATGGATTTAGAATCTTTAGTCTCTATAATGGCTCCTAGGACGTATTCCCGTCGATAATCAAGCTTTGTAAAGAGTGCCTATATAATAATAAGCTCTATTGTTCATTGCGCTGCTTTATGAATGATCCGATACTCACTCTGCATGGCCCATTTACCTCCCTATCCAATAGGTTGGAAGGACTCCCTGTCTCGCAATCGCTTCCGCAATTTGCTCGTCTGTCATACTCTCCTGGCCGTTAATAGCGTACCAGGGAGAATCGTGGAGCAGATAATAAGCCTGGCCGACCGGGACGTCAGCACTAGAGGCAACGATAACCCCAGGTTCATCCGTTCGCATTCGCGCTATTTGGGCCCATAGCGTGGTTCGTTGAGCGGCATCGAGTCCACGTGCTAGATGGAAGACCGGGGTGTACGACCGGTCGGACCGGGCCGTGAACTTGGCCCGGAACGTTGGTGTTCCGTCTATAGGTCGCAGATGCTTGCCACCCAGTGTGAAATATCCGGCACAATTACTGCAGGGTTCACCACGCCTTAGAAGCATGGCGTCGACAATTGGATATGATCCCGGAGAGTCAAACGCTTGAAAGTATGATAGCAACATGTTTTCCTCGGCGTGTGGGTGGTGCCCACCATCCCCCGTTCCCGCCATCGCTGTCCAAAGATCTGCTTCTCCGTCCGCGAAGAGTAGTGATGCCGACAAGTCGACTTGGTCGCTAGTACGGAGGCCACTGCGTACGAATTGGTATAGGGCGTTTACCAATCCCAGCTGTGAATAACTGAGGCGTATCGTGTGTCCGCTAGCGTTCTTGATGCGGAAGCTAGGAAGCTCGACGAATATGAATTGAGGCATGGCGTTGGATCGTCGGGGGTACAAGGTATTATATGTATTAGATGATTAAGTAGAGATGAGATCTGCTGGATCTGGATGAGGCTATATGATGGGAGGCTCAGGGACGGGCTGTCCTGGATGATATAGAATGAGGACGTCCAATCTGATTGTTGACGGCGCAGAGTTCAGTGATAGATATAGAAGATGCGATCATCCCATGCCGAACGATCATAGCCGGGAGATAGGCGAACTGGTGCCTGGTGCCTGGTGCCTGCCTCTCCGTAGTGCGTATACTTGCTCGGTTCGAAGTATCCTTCACGGGAATGATTCACACGCCATGAGGTGAATCAGACGGCAATGTATCAAGAGTCACTGCTGACCAGCGGTAATAAAAAGTAGGCATGTGACGAATTGGGAAGCTCCTATGGATAGCGACGAGGTTGACATGTTCACGAGAGGGAGAGGGGGCACGCGTGAAGGGCTAGTCAGGGGAAAGATAGATACCCATACCGCGAATAGGCTATTGCAAGGTTGGTATATGTATTCTCCGAGGCAGGCATCCCAGATCTCCCGATCGCCATAGATTCCGCTAGGGAGTTACTCATATCTTCGTCCACGTTTCAGCTTCTTCGGTAGCCGGCTCCCTTTAAAGGTAAGCTGACGAAAATTTGGCCGTGACGTCTTTCGGCTTGGTCCTAAAATGAGGCTGATAATGATCGGGAAGCTTACCGTGCAGCATGCAAGCCATAGTAAGGCTGACCCAGCAACCTGGTAATACATATCGGATGTTTACTTTTCGTCTTAATCATCTTGATCTTTTCTTTTCTCTTTTCCTAGCACTACCCGTGAATTCTCGATATACAAATTGTCTTGTCCGGGGGGCTTTGACATCATCATCGACATCGTCATCATCTTCTTCGAGCACGCTCCACCCCCCCGGCCGTGATAGAGTAAAAGCTTAGGCTGGGAGTTGCTTCACCGTACACACGCCGAGCGCGATTCTAGCGCGGATACGTTAATACTACATAGCAAGGTCAAGATATGCCAACACGAGGTTATGCAGAGTGGATAGGGTATCAACTTGCTATGGAACCCTTGGGGATTCGGTTCTACTTTGGGATTATTCCGGGCTCTGGGTATTTGATAGACGGGCCTTGACGGGCATCCGACTCGTCAACTGTTAAAGTTTCAAATTGAAGCTCGTAACGGGTATGCATAGGACTAGGACTCAACCATTTCGTGTCTAAATTTGGGCTGGTCGTTTTGGACGAGTGGTTGCTCTCGGCCGGTGTTCTGCTCGGATAGTGGAACAAGGGGATATATGCGGCTACGTGGCGGGAGCGCGACGAGGCCGAAGATCCAGACTCGAACAAGTCCCGTAAACCGTGCAGGACTGTGCAAAAACCCTGTCGATAGATCACCAACTAGACGGACCGGGGAACGAGACTATTCCCCGTATAGCCTGCATCAGACCCTAGTAGACCTGAATCGTACATAATCGTCTAAGAACTTTATAATCCTTAACCCAGAGAGGATTTTTTTTTTTTTTTTTTTCGTCCTAGTAGCCTGGGTCGAGTCTTGGAGCCCGTGGCCTTGGGAGGGTTGGGGACCATTTACACAGCGAAACCCCCCCGGGTTGCAACATTGCAACCTTACGAACCAACAAGGTTATGGGTTATAAGAGAAAAATTGACGTCACGAGGTAACTAATCCGTATTTTATATTAGTTGTAGACTTTTTTTTTTCTCGTTTCCATTTCCCGTGCCGGCTTCCTTCGTTAGTATATACTAACTGCTTAGCTGCCTTCTAATGCACCTAATGTAAGGCCCACGAGGTATTACTCGCTTCGCTCGGTGAAAAAAAAAAAAAAAAATGAAAAAAAAAAGCGACAACAACAAAACTACCTTAGTTAGTTAAACGATTTATTTCTACTTTTGGACTTAGTCGGCGGCACAAGCACGAAAAAAAAAACCCCCCAAAAAACAGCAGAGTTGGCAAAATTAGCGGAGTTAAGAAGAATCTAGTAAAGCTAGTACCGACTTGAATGCAACTTGAACGCAATCGGATAAGCGAATGAGGCCTCGCGCGCTTAGATCATCCATTCTAAGGCTAATCTGGGTATGGTTTACACGCCAATCGACCAAGACCAATCCATAATCGTTTATGGGGTTCCTTCGTATTTATTACCTGTCCGGCGGGTTTAGCCTTAAGTATCCCTCAGCACGAGCCCCATCAGCCTCAATCTCTTTCTTATTAGTCAAATCGTTATAGGTGCTCGGATCGTTTTACCATTGGACAATCTCCGAATGTCATCTTTGACTCTTTTCCCCAATACCGCATCTCATTGGTCCCAGCGTCAAGCGCTTCTCTCATGCACTCTCCTTTTTACCTATTCTGGTGGGGTATCGTGGGGACCGCCGTCTTAGTCGAACGACCTCATATATTCTTATCCTTTTTTTTTTGACCTCTCCCGCCCTTTTTTTTTGGTTTCTTAACTAGGTACCTACCTAGATTTGTAGCCATCAACGTCAATGCTCGGTCGCAGACATTATCCTGTACTCGCTTGCATGATTTTTAGGCCTCCAATGGACGTGTTACCGCCATCTTCGGAGTCATCATGCCCAGCACGTTCCCGACTTGACTCGGCGAAATCAAATGTCGCTGACACGGATAGCAACTCTAATCCTCACGCTGATGGGCTAAAATTATAAGCTGATTTCGCATCAACTTGTCCAATTTAATCAGAACCTCGAGTTTTGCAATTAAAACGCACGTTAGCTAAAGCTACATGGCGCCGTGTTGTACTACAGTTAATCTCGGACCTCCTGTTCAATAGGCAAAATGAATCCAGATGACTTGCTTTCCAAGTTACAATGGACGGTCGGCCGTCGCGACCATTCAAGAAGCCCGCCACGGCCAAATCCGAATCCTCATGGTCGTCCCCTGGGGCAGTGTGAAAACAGTAGAAGCACTCAGGACGGAACATATCCCGACAACATTACGAACAAGGCGAATTCGTCGGCATCTCTTCCTATTACTTGTTGGTTAGGTCCGTATTGCATGAATTGTATAAGTAGAGTATTACTTTGGATATCGACACCCTAGATGACGTCTTAATTACGTCGCACCTCGTGAAGGCCATCAATCAATTCTATTGCGGGAATGCGTTGGTTTCTAAACATATCCACCGATGGAATCTTACTGCGATTGCGAATAAGAGTCGGTAAGATCTTATCCTTCCCAAGAATACACGGGTAAGATTCGCAAATCAAACCAACGTACACGGAGGCATCTTCAATTTAATTTAATTTAGAAGTCTATTATATTATTTACCATCTAACTGAAAGTCCTCGCACGGCGGCAGAAAAGCTAGGGTTCTACTTAATCTTTTACACATAAGCCAGCTACCTCACATTTAAAATGCCTTCATCGATACGAAGTTTAAATAAACGGTCATAAAGTTGCTGCGTTTAGAAGGACGATAATGCGGCTGGTAGCAGTATTCTCTTTGTTCACCGTAGCCGTATACCCTTTTTTTTCCATCCCCCTCTGGAAAGCATGGCGCAGCGTTAAATCATGTAGAGTACTGTCGTCTGAATTTTACACCATCGATCCAACATGAGGGTCGCGTTTACCGTCCGGCGAGTACTCGACAGTGTATTGAACAGTCTTTTGTATTTGAAGTCCTTTCTCCTCATGGAGCGTATGTTCCTCTTCTGAGCTGGAATCGGCCCTACGAAAATTGGCCAAATTCGTGTCCTCGTATCCAATATTTCTGTTGTTAATACGTTCCCATTTGCTCTCTTCTGGTTTGGAATGACTCCCGCTGCTACTCGTATGGGACTGTGGTAGGCTGCTACTAGTGTAAGCGGTGCGTTTCTCCGAACGTTCGCCGGAATTTGAGTAGTGCGTAGGCATCAGTTTCGGGAACCATTTGACTATTAATGGACGGATCTGTGGAAGACAAGCGCATACGAGTGCCACGTTCATCTCGATAATGGTCCACATGGTGGAGGCGATGTAGTAAGTAGGATCAGGTGTCCTCGCCTGAATATCTATCGTTGTAACCCTGAGGCAAGATGTGATGACCACGCTGCCACCTAATGTTAGCACACAGTTAATTCGACACCAAGGTGGGCACCGGGGTTCTTACAATACGCCAAGGGCAAAGACTATCATCAGAGCAGCCTTTTGAACTCTAGGTATCTGCAATGCATATACGAGAGTCATAGGGAGAGTGAGGATGATTATGTCAGTCGCGATAGAGAAGCCGGAATTCGCGTACCAGAACTTTCCGTTATCTATGCAGATACCTTTCATGGACTTATCGAAGGCCTTAGTGATGGGAGTGCATTGAAATATCGTCGCCGTGACCGATGCTATGCAATACGTCACAACAATGAGTAGCATAAAGCGACACGCACATCTAAACCACTTGGTATTGCTGAAGATCCGAAGGTAAAGCAGAAGGATCGAAGCTTTCGTCAAGTTTATACAGGCTTTATAGGTTACCTGGCAAAGGTAGAAGTACTGTGATATGGGAGCGCCATACACGTTAGCCATATTGACCTCATAAGTCTAGGAAATGGACTACAAGTGCTGGGAAAGCTCACCTTGAAGGCTTGGTAACTATCACGACCGGAAAGACTGTAGGTGTGTCTTCCATAGCCATAATGACAGGCGGCAAGCATTATTCCGCTTGACGCCAAGGCAAACCCCTTTGGTAAACTTGTTAGCGTACGTGTTGTACTATCTGTCTTCACGTTTACCCACAGTCTTGACTTACAAGAGATATCAGAATAGTCCAGTCGTCGGCGCCAAGACGCCCTCCATTGCCTACTCTTGACCAAAGTCTTGTACCGACAACGATAGGGCAGATAGCTAAGAAGATACCCACAGGAACATATATCATCTCGGAGTTGGTATCATAGTATCCAGGGTCATTTGGGGAGTGATTTTCTCTCTCAGGGTTAGACATTGTGACAAAATGCAGCCGAGTGGGTTGAATCTGTGACGGTCAATGATGGTTTCCCTGCGACCTGCTCAGATAGATTTCATGATAAGTTGTAGACTCTGGAAAAGGGTTCTTCTCCGCCTTTGCGTCTCGAACTAGGGTGTAATGATCTGTGTTTATGTGAGGTTATATTTGATATCATTTGGAGAGGCGATTAACTATCAATAGGTAGTCGAGAAACATGAACCCGACCACTTGCGTAGGATGTGGGAGGGGAATGCTGTACCGAATTTAAAATGTATCAAGTGTAAGAGTTAAGACGAAGAGTGACAAATTGCAAGGCACCTATTGGAGGAAAACACCAACGGTACCTGTAGTTGGAGGAGATGGGAATTACTGCAGAAAAAATTGAGGAGTTGGAAGAATTTTGATACCAACTACTGTGTAGCTATCGCGGCCGATATCAGGCAAGCGCGTACCTTCCCTCTGGAATATTTTAACGGTAGGTGCAACTACTAAAGGAGTCGTGGATGGCTAGGTACCTATCTCGGGCAGGTATATACCACATGCAGATGGGCGCTTCCTATATTTGAGAGTAGGTACCTCTTATAGGTACCTACATGCATAGAAGGTAGATGACGCTATGTCATTTTGCATATGGTGTATCGCTGCTTTTCCCGGAGAGGCATATCGTATGTACAAATAGACTTTGATGTAAGTATTTAGGGGATAATGTTCATGTCTCGCCCTTGGTTGCTTCAGAATTTGGCATGTCAAGTACATAAGATAGTACCTTAGGTTACGTACCTACTATGTAGGTAAGGTTTACTGTACCATGAGTAAGGATGCATTTGAGACCAACAGCCACAATGAAGATCTCTATGTATCACCCTCAGGTATTATCAGGTAAGACAGAACTTGGTCTAGTGACTTAGAAATTGCGCACTTTGATACATAATTTGACCTAACGAAAAAAAAAAAGGAAAAGGAAAAAAAAAAAAAATTTACCGTTGGCATCTCGGCTTTGGAGAATAACATCCGCCTTAAAGGATACACAAGCCGTATCTCCTACCAAAAAATAGGAAAGATTCACCTGAAGATGAGACCTAAAATCGACATTCCCTTTACACGTACCTAGCTCTTGGGCATCTAGGTAGGTAGGCAAGTAGGTAGCTAAGACAAACACAACCTACCGGTGGAACATGCCATCACTTGTCGTCTTGTTGCATCATAGCTCAGCCGGGTGTTGTTAGCCGACTTTCACGACTAATTGAGATTCGGCGAACATGGAGAATTTCCATGCTGTTATGACAAATATCTTCCTCTCTTATCTGACTATTATATTCACTATATCTGGATCTGTTCCATCGAATAATAGCCACGTCTTGTAAGTCCATTACTTTGCAAATCTAATACCTACCTATACGACTATCTCGGATGCGAATTTGCGATCCCATATTAGAATTAATGAGCACAACCGGGAAGATGTGACGGGTGCACTAGATCTCAGGTTATAAAAATTCACAACTATTGCCGTCGGTAGGTCGCCTGTTGCGTGGCGGACTGTCAAGGTCGGCTATTGGCAAGACAAGACCGGTAAGGTAAGACAAGACCTTGCAAGCGCGAATAGTGGTTTCACACACATCGCCGTGTACCGTTATATCAACCACCGGGACGACTCGGGTCTAAGATGTCTCAAATACGTGCTAGATTGTGGTGCTTTATTTCTAGATTGAGCCTTCTGAAAGTTAGATCAGGTAGAGTGATGCGATTGGGTGTGGCTGGGGATGTCAATAAAATACAGCCCTGGATGTATTTTGCTCATGCCTGTGGAGTATAAAAAATGCCTTCGGAGGTGAGGTTGTATGAAAGTAGGTAGTCTTGTGTAGAATACATTTCTTAGATACGTATGTGAATGAGTAAACTAACCTAGACTGTTTAGAAACAACTAATTATTTTAAATAGAGAACTTCAAAGTTCTTTTTTCTTTCCCTTGTTTCTTAACTAGATGGGTTTTTCTTTTCTTTTCTTTTTTCTTCCGGCGATCTGAAGCAGGGGAAAGGGGCCTTGAAAAAAGGGAGTGAAAGATATGTAGGTTGGTATTCGAGGTAGAACTATTGATCATCTAAGAAATATTACATACCTGGGTTGGATACCTACGGTTAGATATGTACCCCGGATTTGCACCTTATCATGCAGGCGGCGATTAGCCCCGGCACTACCTACTTTTGCTAATGTTGCTTCCATGTTCTTGTTCACACTGTACAAAAAAAAAGAAAAAAAAGAAAAAAAAATCATTGCGCACTGCAGGCATATCAACTTAAATTTAAATAGTGCATATGATATGCATCGTCACCCCTCATCTATTTACTTCTTAAGAGGTACCTACCTATATACCTGCCTACCTCCTCATCTCCCACACGTGACGCTTCGAGTACCTACTTTAAAGTAGGTAATCTTAGAAGAAATTAATCTATTCGCATTTTACTCATATAAGCTTAACATTTCGACGACAGAGCCCTAAAATCAACAGGGTTAGACGATATGGACATCGAGGTAAGAGGTATTATGGGTTGGAAGGCTAGGCAGGCTAGGCAGGCTAGGTAGCTATGTGTGTTGGCGAGAAGAGTTTTGGTTCGACACATTCCAAGCACTTATATCGATAAATGGTAATTGATAAGTGATATCCATCTAGGCCCAGGCCAATTGCCGGGGGCGCGGCCGTCCTTGTGTCGCGGTAATGTCTAAGAACGGGTGGTTACCATGAGACGAAATGTCTCGCGGTTTGAGTCCCCAAGAAAAGCCGCCGAGGGGCAAGGTGAAAGAACCTAGGTTAGCTAGATCCCATCCACCTACATAATTTATCGTGGATGTGTAATATGTTCGAGTTTGGGTAGATGTATGCGTGTATTTGATGTAAACCTACCTTGGAGCAATATCGAGGAGAAGTCGTTAGTTTCCAACCGCGTAGTTCTATGTTAAGGCAGCGATTGATTTTCTTCTTCTCTTTTCTTTTCCAAGTACTCGACGAAGAACAGTATTAATAAATCAAAGCTGATTTCTTTTTATCGGGTGGCATATCAGGCCCTTGTTCTCCTGCTCTTCACACCCTCCGGCCGCGCATCTCCCATTCTGATCTTCATGAACGTCACTCTTGTCTTTCCCTTCTTCTCGTGCCTACTGTCTTGCAGTAGTAAGCCCTACCCAGACGTGTGGACAATATTCCCTTTGAAAAACTCATCCCGATTTTTATTCGTATTTTCTACCGGTTCGAACTTGATATTCGGATATGCAGTCTAACGCGTCGGAAGAAGAGCTTACCAACGAAGCCAAACTCGTTCGCATAACTACCGTCGCCATGACTAACCATAAAGGTACCACACACAGCGCCGATTCCACAGAGGTCGGTCTGTCCCCGGGTATGATCAATGCGCACACTGAACGTCGTCTTATCCGCAAAATAGACCTCCACATCTGGCCTATCCTATTCGTTATTTACATGATGTCTTTTCTCGATCGCATCAACATTAGCAATGCTCGTATCCAAGGCATGACAGAAGAGCTTGACCTGTATGGTAATAGGTTCAACGTCGCCCTATTTGTAAGTTGACCTCGCCAAGAAGGATGTTTCTTGCTGCTGAATTACTGAACTGTTGCAGGTCTATTTCATCCCTTACATCTTGTTGGAGGTACCTAGCAACATGGTACTTAGAAAGCTGAAGCCCCATTACTACATCCCGTTTCTCATGCTGAGCTGGGCTATTGTCAACATGTGTATGGGATTTGTCTCAACATACGAGGGGCTTGTCGTGCTGCGTTTCTTCCTCGGAACGTTCGAGGCTGGCGTGATGCCCGCCATTGTCTACCTCACTTCAATGTACTATAAGCGCCACGAGTTTCAGACACGCATAAGTTTCTTCTTTTGTTCCACGGTGGTCGGAGGTGCTTTCGGAGGAGTAAGTGATAATTCTGTTTAAATACCCCATATCTTCTGCTATACACGTATATGTCTGCCCTTATCTCTAAACGAACACCAAGTCTATGCTGATCTAGTTGGTGGGGTATGGCTTGGGCGTCGGTAGTGACTTGGGACGAATAACTGATTATAGATATAGTTGCTCGCATATGCGATTGCGAACCTCGATGGTCATAACGGCATCGCGGGTTGGCGATGGATATTCATCATTGAAGGGGCGGCTACCGCGGTAGTAGCTATCGTGTCCGTGTTTCTCATCGTCGACTGGCCGGAACAGTGCCATTTTCTCACCCCGGAAGAAAAACATCAACTCGAACTTCGACTTGCTGATGATAGCAGTAGCGAGGTAGCTCGTATGGACACCCTCAACGCGTATGCGTATCGGCGCATCCTGACTGACTGGAAAATCTGGGCCGGTGCCGTGATGTACATGGGAATCGGGGTTACAGGCTATGCTACCTCTTTCTTTATGCCGACTATCCTGCACGAGTTCGGTTGGGAAGCGCAGGCTGCCCAAGTTCATACCATTCCCGTATATGCTGTCTCCGCGGCAGGTATGATATCTGTAGCCTACTTCTCTGATCGGTTGCAGCACCGTTACGGGTTTGTTATTCTAGGCTGTGCTATCGCGACAATTGGATATGCTATACTACTACACCGTAATGGTCTTTCAAGCGAAACCAAATACGGAGCTGTATTCCTCGTTTCGCTCGGTGGCTTCGTTTCAACGCCAATTGCGCTTGCTTGGCTCGCCAACAACGTGGCAGGGCATTGGAAACGCTCTTTTGCTTCTGCTATTCAAGTTTCCCTTGGAAATATAGCGGGTATAATAGCCACCGTCATTTTCCGTCAGGAGGAAGCCCCACGTTATCCTACCGGGTATGGCACTGCCCTCGCTGTTACGTGGTTGGGTGGTCTTTCCGCAACGCTGCTCCTCGTAGGCATGTTGGTCGAGAATAGAAAGAGAGACGCCGGCAAGAGAGACTCGCGACTAAGTCAACCAAAGGAGGAAGTTGACAACATGGGCGACTATCATCCTTCATTCAGATTTGTTTTATAAGATTGCTCCGTTGGAAAATCTTCATGTAGATAGGCTACGCTGTGTATGACATACCACGGTGTTCTCACCACACGACTCCTCTGGATAAATGAAACAATCACCTTTTCATCACCGATTACCTACGTGTTATACCTGACAAGTGTTGTTAATGGGTCCAACTAAGAAACATAGCTCAAAGCCATGCTGAACTTGGGAGGGTGAAACAATACACTCACATAGCTGAGTCATTAAGACGTGAAGATTGAAATCAATATGCAACGTGAGACTTCGGGAGATGGACTATCTTGTTGGATAGGTAGGTAGATACTTGGCTCATTTGCTGGTCTATTACCGGTGTAGCTTTTGAACATAATATATGACCTTTGTATAGCTGAGATAAATATACGCGAGATCGATAAGTGATCGTGATACATGATGGCTTAACTTTGACACCTTTGCGATTGTTCACATGGCTTCTCTTCCGGATACTGATACACCCCAAATATATACGCCTCCTTATCCACCTTTCAGCACACCCTTTACCCGTGTATTGCTCGAACCTAGTTTGCCCTTGAGGGTCTCACCATCGCTAATTTTGAGAATAAGTCGTCCTGATCGTCAATCCATAGCAAAGGTCTCGTCAACCAACTCCACAAAACCACTAGCCAGGTCAACCCGCCTGCAAACCTGCCCAAGCCGTCCTGTCCATCCATTTTTACTACCGATCACAAGCGACTAGGGTAGGGCTACCTCGTCACTTTTGCTAACGAAAATTGTGAACATGATGTAGGTTGGAAAGGAAATATCAACACGTCCAAACGCTCTGGGCATATGCCGTTTTCCCGGGGGGGGTAAATAAACCAACTTGGGATCACGTTAACTGAATTACCAAGCGACTTTTTATTTGTGTATATGAGGGTGATTAATATTAGAGCCTACCCACCTTGGCTTTTTTGGAGTGGGAAAGTCACACGTCAATCATGACGATATAAACCCGGTTGGAATACGGCACGTGTCTCTATAGCTCGTCTTTAATATGATGAACTGTATCCCCGACCTTTTCAGCGGCGGCATCGACGACAGACATCGCGGTGTCACTGGCTTCACTGGCTGCGCTAACTGCAGTTGCAGACGCGACACTAGCAAGGCTAGAAGCCGATGCAGCTCCAGTGGAATATGCTCCAACGAGACGCGAATACACCGATTCGGTGAAAGGTGGTTCTTTTCCGACGATGAGCTCAGATACAAGAGAACTGACAATTGAGTATTGTGATGCTGCAGCGACACTAGCAGAGGAGGCGAAGTCTTCTGCTAGTATTGTTACAGTTGATACGCGAGGAGCCGCCGCGTCCGTGGCTGATGCCGCATAGTTGCTAGCAACGGAAGCGAAATTGTCGGCTGCGACTTGGAGATTTTCGTACCACGGAGTAGGTGTAGGGGCGCCGTAGACTTGGGAACTGACACGACTGACGAGCGCGTCCCAATTCTCTCCTACGCGGTCGCTTGCATCGGAAGCCAAACTGCCGACGGAAGACGCTATGGATTCAGCATTCTTACTAGCAGCAGAGGCGACGGAGGCAACCGATTCGCCAGCTACTGATGCGACCGACGAAGCGGACTCTTGAAGATTTGTCGGGGCGGGCGCAGCCGCTAGAGAGCTCGCAGCCGTGGACGCAGCAGAGAGGAATTCAGAATACCGGACATGCGCCAAACCTACACCCGCATAATAATTGTGCTTAGCTTGGTCAAGAAGCTTCTCTACCTTTCGTTCTGCTCCCTCAAGATACGTGCTGGGTGTTGGTTCAGCAGCACCGATAGCCACTTTGGCAGACTCGTATTGCTCCGAGGCCCATTTTAACGAATCATCAAAGTTTTGTTGTGCGACGGACTGGACTCTTTCCCAGTCGACGGATGGCACAGTTGGCATACTGGAAATCCATCCTGTGGTGGGGGTGCCATAAACACCTTCCGATGCGGCCGTCATCGCCACGTCGAGTCTTGAGCTAGCCGAGGCGATAGCACCCAGATATGCGCTCGACACCGAACTGAACATCGCTTGATGGATAGGCTTTGGTTCCCCACGGATCTGCGCAGACACAGCCGACATAGCACGCAAGTAGTGGTCCGCTGCTCCCGCAACGGCAGCAGTGTACACAGACTGTGCGGCTGATGTGATACTGGCAGGAATATCTGACTGCACAACGGACGCGGCATTAGATGCAGACGAAACAATATCGTCGACAATATCATCGTCTAAGATAGGCTGCCGCGAAGGCACAGATTGAGCCGCAGCGCCGAAGAGGGCAGATTTAATAGTGGTAGTGGTAGCCGATCCGACAGACTCCGCATGATCGTCAGGCAATTGAACAATTGTCTCCTGAATCTGCTCCGGTCCATCGATTGGATTAGATGATGGTAGAAGTTTGGCGGACTCAATGGTGGCTGATGCCGGATCGTTGACGTTGCTAGTTGATTTGGATACTGAGCCCTTTGCCAGTTGAGGTGCCGAGACGTTCGAATCTTCTTCTGTTTGAGAGAGTGATATTATAACTGTCTCGGCGGCGTTGGGATTTTCTTGATCACTGTCAACTGCCGCATCGTCGGAAGGAATTGCCGACTCCACACTTTGGGCCGCTTTTTGCGCGACGGATATCGCTGCCAACTCAGCGGGTTCACTATCGAAGTTATCGCTCACGTCACCGGCGATTGCCTTCCATGTAGCAACTTGCTTCAATCGACTTAATTCTTCGGCGGCAGCCTGGGCGATACTCATGCCCTCATCCTCGATCTCGGCGCCGATTGATTGCGCTAACGTAAGGCCAGGATGTGTTGTAATTAAACGCTTAAAATCGTCCGTCCACTCATCGAAACGCGCCTTTAGTTCGTGGTATTTCTTCCAGTCTTTATAAGTGATACCGTCCATCCATGCCCATTTCATCCCGATCTTCTGGAGTGCAAGATCGCGAGTTTTCTGGAGGATGTCGTAGTGCTCTTGGGCAGCTTTAGTAACGGCGATTTCCGTCTCTTGATCATACGTCTGACGCCAGGTACGAATATCTTGGGCTCGATTCTTAATCTTTAGACCAGCGGCTCGGATAGCGGCAGCTAGCGCCTCATCTCTCTTTTCACCGTTATTACCATGCTTCTTCAAGATAGACACAATAGTGGTCTTGAGATTCCGGAGCTCGGCATTGGCGGTTTCTTCGAGTTGCTTCACTAGAGACCTACCCATACCATTGGCATGCCTCTCAATCATACGGGCCGAGATCTCATCTACGCGATCTTCGATTTCGGCAGCACCCTCTTGTGCAGATGTGGTAAACTTGCCTTCCCACAACTCGAGATCCTCGGCAGCGATCTTTGCAGCTAATTTTCGTGTCTCTTCTGACGTGCGTGATTTCTTCTGTTCAACCTTGACTTCCGACGCCGCATCTTCAGCCTCGGCATACTCAGTTCCGCCTGGGGATTCGGATTCGACCACGCCCCTGATACTCGAGGTGGCAGACGAGGCGGAAGATGCTATTGGTTTCGTGAAGGTAGACTTGGGTGGGATAGAACTACTTGACTGTTAGAACTATACGAGAAACCGACCCATGGTCAAATGAGGAAAACTTACGAACTAGCTTCCTCAGTAATCGGTTTGGTCTTCCTATCGTTGTACCTTCCTAGTCGTTCGCCAATACGTACAAGCTGCGGCTCGACCTTCATAACGTAAACATCACGAAGATGAGGCCAAACTGTAGTGTCGAGAAAAGCATAAGTCTTGTTCCAAGCCCAAATGGTTGAAGGGACCGCAGTATCCGTAGTAAACGAATAGGCGGCATCGTAACCTTGAGCCACGTAGGGCTGCGTGGATATATAGGCCGGGAGTATGAACTCATGGTAAGTTTGTAGGGCATTGACTCGTGCGATATCATAATAGGGAGAGATTACGGCGGATATACTGTCAACATGAGGCGCTAATGTCTGATCGTATTGGACCTTTGCTACGGCTTGATATTCGCTTAGCTTGGGCTGCACGTTCTTCTCCCATTTACCTTGACCAAAAGCTCGAGCCTGAGCAATTCGTGGACCTCCATATTTAACTGCGCATGTACGGGCAGGAGTAATGGCAATGCGGTCGATCGTGTCGTAGTATGGTTTAGCGACCTCGATGTAGGGCGCCGCATAGGTATTATAGAAAGGTGTTATATGCGGTGCTGCAGCTAATTTGATCTGGAAGTACGGTTTACAAATTTTAGGTGTCGTATCGTCGCAGTCATCGAGAGTAGACGGGCAACGAAAAAGTAAGGTGAAGATGGAATACCACGTCAATAGCCTGACGTAAAATGCAAATTAGCAACTGGCTTTTTCGAGAGCGTCTCGTAGGCAGTTCGTACCTTGCGATAATGTTAAAGCTCCACGCAAAGAAGCCTCGCCTCTTCCGTTCAGTGTTTCTCCTCCTGGGAGTTGCGGTATGTCCGTTTAAGCCGCTAATTCCATTGATCCCGTTCACAGTCTTTACACCTTTGGATCCCTTCAGCGAGCCGTTCGTGCTAGACTTAAATCTAGTGTTTGCCGCACCGGCCATAGTACAAGCGTCTAGAGGTGAACTCGATTGGTATAACGGATATAATTCGTATCAAGGAAACTTGATAGTCCCGCACGGGGGATCGACAGTGCGGACGCAGATGAGATATTCACGAAAACTCGATGGTACAGCGCGTAAAATCGGCTAATATACGATAAATATCAGAGAATATTCCTTTCTGTCTCTAGGTCAGCATCGAGTTCCCGACTCGAGACTTGAGGGTGTATTAATAGGTATGTGGTTAACTCGAAGGTCGACTACTGAGGAAGTTTACGACCTAGAAGAAGTGAAGGGAAAAAAAACATTTTAGAAATCTGTGGAGCGGTAGGAGTATGAGAAGTGGATACGGATGTTTTTAGAAGCTTTGATGATGGTTTGTGACAGGTCGCGTACCTAGCTAAAGCTGGCGTTTCGACTCCCTGTAACGAAAAGAGATGAATAGGGATTACTAGGGATGATGTAGGGGCTTACGAGAGTTCAAGAAATCAATACAATTCTTTACTACCTGACCCCTTCTTCTTCCATCGCTAAAGGGAAAAGATAACGAAATAAAATAAGATAAAATAAAAGGGGGGGGGGGGCTAATATGTTGGATGCAATAAGATTACTACACGATAGCGTTATGAATGAATAAGTAATCGAAAGATGAGGTTAAAGAATTATGTGCATATGGAAATGCATTTATTTAGTGCATTCTGACGAACCTGCAGGAAGCTATGACGATAGAGGCAACCTGTACAATTGATAGCGAGCGTCTTGAATGTTCTTGTTTATCTCACGTGAGACTTTAAGAATAATATGTGCCCACTAGGTACTTACCTAGGTAATGCATTTCCATAGGTACACTGATGCATAAGACGCTCATATATCTGAAAGATAAACACGCGGGGTTGAATTGAAGATTGAAAATCCCACTTACGCGAGCATGTGAATGATGTACCTAAGGTGTTACTGGAGTTAAAGTAGATAGTTTCATAGGAATTATTATCATTTGGGGCATATCATTTACTTATACCTTCCCAATATAACAAAAGCAAGATATATACCTAGGTACGTATCTAGTACGTCTCCAATGCTTTATTGCTTATGACGCTCGTTGTTTTGGTCGATCCTCAATCTCAAAAGGCCTGCTTATCGGATTCATTCCGTGCCAACCTCAAGTAAGAGGCAATAATCATGCTCTAATGAGGTACCTACCTACCGAATAGTATCCTATTGACCTGCCGACGTCATTCAACCGTAGCGTCTACAGCTAAACAGTGTAGTATAAGAGGTGATCTGCCCCTACTTAACGATAGTGGTGTCCGGAGTTAGGCAGGTAAAGAAAACGACCAATCGAAGCAATTCGGTTTAAAATGCGTATCATACATGCTAGGTTAGATGAGATCTAGAACAGGTCAGGAATTAACGGCGTCTTATGTGATATAACCCTTTTTAAATTATATATCAGTACAATCCCTTTCATCACATCGTAATTGTATTAGACTTATAACAAACTTGAGATTTGCATCATCGAAACCTTTGAAACTATGGTTAACTAATAGTAAATGTGATAATAACAACCTGGGGAAACAGCTATATTGATGGAAATCAGTCAGCTACATCGAAACAAGTACCTCTTAAAACATTTAATACATTATTAATTAATACCTCTTAAGATTCAATGTGTTAGCTAGTTACATGTAGTTAGATAATAACGTCATACCTTTAAACTTGGGTATCCCTAACGCTTACATAAATTCCGCTTCAACTATATAACTGGGTAATCGTATCTTTTAACCATAAACAATAATATTTAAACACCCATTACTCTATTTAGAAATGTTTATGAATATCGGTCGGTGTGTTTTTATTGGATGCATCTGATATTGCTTCTTTGATCTCCCATATGAACCCCCTTCGCTCCTTTTTGACCATAAATACGTACTTATTTAACCACGTAATAGCATGTGACTTAAGAACAGGACACCTAATTACCTACCTATATCGAACTATTTTCGCTCTAAATAACGGGCAATTTACGAGGTTGAGGACTCGAACTTACTAGGGCCTGGGGGTGGTATGGTTAAACCTCGGGGGATGACCTAAAGTCGGGCTATTGTGGTGCACCGCAGTGGTGCCCTCCTGTATGTATTACATAGAGGTACATGGTTACAAGGTTAGGTTACTTACTTACCTAGGTACACTAATAAATATGACTACATCGGTTCTAAAATCGGCTTTGTTCCATCCCGACAACCGCTCTTAGTACCTACCTAGGTTAGGTAGGTACCTCTTCTAGGTATGTAAGTAGTAGGTAACTAGGTACTTACTTCTTAACTGACCTTAAGTTAGCCCACCTTGCTAAGTTGCCCCGATTTACCTCACTGTACATGATGTACCGCCTCTATTGGTAGGTACCTTAGGTACTAATAATCTCCCCGAATATTGCCACCAACCTAGACATCAACTTTAGGTAAGATTCCGAGGTCCTTGAAAAGTAGACTTTTACATGTATGTAGTTATACTACATATTTGCTTTCTATAAGGGCACATCGTCATTCGTCACTCCACCAAATGACATATACTACCTGTACCAACGTAGACTAACAGGCATACACCATACTGGAAGCATACAAATATACGAATACACAAAGAATTCCGTCGCATTTGCGCTACTACAGGGATGCACAATACCCCAAGGTAAGATAATAAGCCTGCTACTGCTCGCTCGCTCTGTTAATAAATTCTTTCTTCTAGAAGCACCTCACAACCTTAACTTCATTGGGCAACTGCATACTTTTCATATATCGCATACCTCGCATCCGTTATTCGATACGATAGTACGATAACACCACAACGACAGCACGCGGGTTGATCGTCTTAACCATTACGTTTTGTTTGCCATCGACCTCCCATCTATACCACGCGTCGATACCGGAATCTCATGGTCTAGGTTTAAGAAAAGAGCCCTCTGGGCGGAGCTTGCGAGTTATCTATTGTCTCCAGGCCTTGGTCTTGGACGTATACTTTGTTGTCCACAATGGCAGATTCCATACCCGAGTTTGCCGAAATCTCCAACGTCGCCCAAAGGCGTATGCAATCCGTTACCAAACCAGAAATCATGGCAGAAAATGCTACGCTTGGAACCAAACATTTGGTCAACGACTCGATCGATCCTGACACCTGCCGGATTTGCCGGGGAGAGGGCACCGCTGACGAGCCTCTCTTTTACCCTTGTAAATGTAGCGGCAGTATCAAATACGTACACCAGGACTGCTTGATGGAGTGGCTTTCCCATTCTCAGAAAAAACATTGTGAACTTTGCAAAACGCCATTCCGATTTACCAAACTATACTCCCCGAATATGCCTAAGCGGTTACCCCTCTATATCTTCGTCACCCATATGGCTAAATATCTCTTTCGTAACGTGCTCGTCTGGCTGAGAGCCGTCTTGGTCATTAGTGTCTGGTTAGGCTGGCTTCCGTATCTTATGCGTTCGGTATGGTCCTTTCTATTTTGGATCAGCGACGAAGGCCTTGGTCCTAGCCCGCCTATCCAAGATTCTCGGAATGCTACTTCAATAGGCCGGGGTGATCTGTCTTCGCTTTCCGTCACAGGCACTACTACCTGTGCATCCACGCCCTTGCTACCTGTTACGACTACCGCCGCGAGTATTGGGGATATCATCGACCAGATTCCCGTGTCTAATCTGTTGAGGGCTATCTCAAGGCCCCTAAACACAAGTCCCCCCTCTTGGCTCACCACATTGTTAGGTTTGTCCACTACCATCGACAAATCAACATACGGGGCTAAGGACTTTTTGAACGTGACACATACCGATCGATTTTCTATCAGTCCTCCTGCCCACCGTCCCTCGTCTTTGTTAAGCGAAGTCGCCTTGCTCAAAAATTTCACGCGACACCCCGCCATTAACCGGACCATCATTGCCGTCCTAGAGGGCCAAATTATAACTCTACTCGTCATTGTATGTTTTATTCTCATTATCTTGGTCCGCGATTATGTGGTGCAGCAGCAGCCTGAAATAAACATGCGCGCCGCTTTCGCCGCGGCAGAAAATGAGGTCCCACCACCGATGCCTATGAACAACCCTGCGTTACGCAACTTAGACCTAGAAGAAGAAGAAGATGATGATGACGACGACGACGAGATGGATTCGGATGACGACGACGATATTACAGGGACTGTTTCCATGGTTGAAAATGACGTGGACGCGGATCAGACTCGGGCAGATCACCCACAAGATATTATTGATTTCCAAAATCCTCGCCCTCGACCCATTGCTGGATTTCGACGACGAGCAACACGGATCGATGCTGATGCTGGAAACGATGGCGCACGACGAGAAGAACGCGGCAATGCCGGATCTATTGAACCTGGTATAGAGTTTGTGGGACATAGCAACGGATTCCGGGCCAGCCTAGCTCAACAAAGATTTGGCGACCGAACTCTCCCCGATAATCTTGGTGGAGAGAGCACGTCACAGGGAACAGTAAAGGAATATCTACGAATATATAGAGAAGCTGGTGGAGACCAGGAAAAGATTCTTCAAATCATCCGGGAAGAAGGGTTGGAAGACCGTATGCACTATTGGATACGTGTTACACAATCGATGGCGACCGCCGACAGAGCCATAGATGGGAGCAGTCTTGACCTAGGAAGTGGCGTTGGAAGCTCAATTTCAACTCACCAGGAGCAACGCCCGAACCGATCCCCCGTAAGGTCAGATTCTCCTAGAGCTGAAGGAGCCGGTAGTGACAACTCAAGTTGGACTTGGGCGGAAAACGACGACGGGGACGCTACAACGAGCCAAGATTCTAACGATAAAGGGAAAAACAAAGCCGGCGAAACTTCTGGGAACGGGACGGATTCTTGGACGGACTCTTGGACTCCCTGGGGAGGCGAATTCGGCGAAGCGGCCTTGAATCCACCCAACCGTAACGGTAGCGGTGAAAATGCACCATCTTCGGGTATGCCGTCCTTGGCGAGACAGAGAGCTATCTCAGACGGTCCCCAATCTCCCAAACCTTTTAATGTGCTTGCCAATAATAGTTGGTCATTCACCGATCTACCCACTGGTCCTCCAATTGTTCCCAGCGACGATGTGTTTAGTCACGACAATTCTGTATTACGCCCTACGCCGACACTTGCGGGCGATGTCGGTGATATCAACAGGCTCGAAGTAGCCCAGAGGAATGGAGCCGTCGCCGATGCTACCGCCGATGGCCAAGCACAACAGATTGAGCAGGTAGCCATACCTCTCCAGTCAGGATCCGGCATGTCAGCAACCGTGGAAAACTCAACGGTCCAGAGTCCTGCGGAACACGTACGTGTCGATAACCCTACTGCTTTGGCCGAACCGGTTCATGGTAATGAGCCCAACGTAGTCGCGGCGAGGCAAGCCGGTAGCATCATGGATCGCGTAGCCGATTTCATGTGGGGTGATGTAGATGTTGGACATATGGATGGCATTGAACCCGAGGAAGCTGTAGACATTTTCGGAGATAATCAAAACGCTCCATTTTTCGAAAACGATCGCGGGGTTGGCAGGAATGACGAAGATGAGATTGAAATGGCCCCGGACGTCGTAGAAGCTGCCGTTGCCGCCGGTCTTGATCCCGAAGCTGTCGAGGATGCCGAAGATTTTGAAGGAATTATGGAGTTAATCGGCATGCGTGGGCCCATTGCAGGCTTATTACAAAACGCACTCTTTTGTGCTTTTCTTGTCTCCATCTCCATTTTCATATGCGTTTTTATTCCCTATAACGTCGGTCGCGTATCTGTCTGGATCGTTGCGCATCCAACCCGCCTGCTTCGGATAGTGTTCAGTGCCTCTAAGTTCGTCCAGGATGCCGTTCTGCTAGCCGTCGGTTACACTTCAACGTTTATATTTACGCTGGCCGAAGCGCTCGCCTTACTTCTGAGAATAGAACAGGGAAAGCAACTAATACATACCCTCCGAGTTGACACCGGACAGGTTGCTGTCGATGCCTTGGAACGAGTGGTTGCCAGTTTCATGTCGGAGATTCCCCTCATCTCAGTCAGCGAGGTGCGTAACTTCTCTGCTGTCAGTCATGAGGCTCTCATGATTGTAAAAAGCGAAATACGGCACGCTTTTTCGTCTGTAGGAAGCGCGATTCTGTATTGCTTCGGCGGCGACTATTTTGCCAAGCTGGCTCGGATCGAGTCAGTGGTTTCCGTTCTTGGGCCGGCCATATTCCAATTTCTGAAAGCCTTCCCTACGATCGTTACGCAACCAGCATCGTGGATGCTAAACCTTAACCTCTCGGAGCCACCGTCTTCTACAAATCCACTTCTTGCTTATTGGGATTCAAACGACAGAACCTGGGCTATTCTTTCGGGATATTTATCTTTGTCAGTTATGGCTGGACTTTATCTCGCCAGGGGAACGCCGCTTTCCACAGGGCAAGCAGCCCAAGATTGGGAAGCATCCATAATTGACGGGTTGAATCAAGCTAGTGGGGTCATGAAAGTGATTTTGATTATCAGTATCGAAATGCTTATATTCCCATTATATTGTGGGCTACTGTTGGATTTTGCGTTACTTCCGCTCTTTGAAGGCACAAGCATCAGGTCTCGTCTCTTATTTACCTACAACTATCCTCTAACGTCTATATTTGTACACTGGTTCGTCGGCACGGGGTACATGTTCCATTTCGCCCTTTTCGTTTCAATGTGTCGTAAGATTATGCGAAAAGGCGTTTTATGTAAGAGAATTATGATTTCAGCTGCCAAACCTTCAGAATTGCTAACTAGAAACAGATTTCATCCGCGATCCAGATGATCCGGAGTTTCATCCGGTACGTGACGTCCTTGAGCGCAACGTCACTACCCAGCTTCGTAAGATACTATTCTCGGCCTTCGTTTATGGAGCGTTAGTCGTGGTTTGTCTTGGAGGTGTCGTATGGGGGTTGTCCCTAACTCTACCCAACGTCCTCCCGATCCATTACTCCTCCAACGAACCGGTACTCGAATTTCCTATCGACCTTCTCTTCTATAACTTCCTAATGCCTCTCGCCGTTAAATTCTTCCGGCCGAGTGATGGTCTTCATACCATGTACACATGGTGGTTCCGAAAGTGCGCCAGAGCTTTAAGACTAACGTGGTTTCTCTTTGGCGAGCGACGCATAGACGAGGAAGGCAGGCTGGTGATACCTGAAGACTCGCCTTATCGAAAACTTCCTTGGTGGTCTCGGATGTTTCTTGAAGTCAACGGCGAAGCTGAAGTTGTCCCGAAGACGTGGCAAGATGTGTTCAAAGGAGGCAAGGCAAAGCCCTCTTCGAAAATTTCTACCGAAGAGATGAACGGTTTCAATGAGAAGAAGAGGAAGCTTGTTAACACCGGACAGCTTATTCCCGATGGGCGCTTTGTAAGATCACCGGCGTCTGATCAGGTTAAAATTCCCAAAGGTCAGTCGGTATTCCTCGACGTATCAGAAGATGACAGAAGGGAAGACGGGAAGCCAGACCGCCCGGACACGGATCTCTACTCGGGAACTCATTACCAATTCGTCTACGTTCCTCCCTACTTCCGTGGTCGTATCTTCCTATTCATCCTTTTCATTTGGATTTTCGCAGCTATCACCGGAGTGGGCTTCACAATCGTTCCGCTCGTATTTGGTCGCCGTATGTTCAAGGTCTTCATACCTTCTCATATTCGGACCAACGACATCTACGCGTTTAGTATCGGCATTTATATTCTTGGCTCACTGGGCTACTTTATCTTCCATCTACAATCGATGCTTAGTAATGCGAGAGGTTGGACGTCGTCTACGCTAGATTCGATATTCAATCGACATACAATCCAACGTGGTGTTCATTTCATAACACATGCCTCTCGGTTAATATATACTTACGCTATCCTTCTCATCGTCTTCCCCCTCCTTATAACCTTACTTGTAGAACTTTACCTACTCATGCCATTGCATACGTACATGTATCCAACCGGGACGAGGAGGCTCGACGGCTTACGAGAGGCCCATACCATCCGAGTTATTCAAGCTTGGACGTTAGGTATCCTATACCTAAAACTTGGATCTCGAGCCTTAACACTGTACGGCGGTAGACCCGCACATGCCGTGCGCGCCGTTCTGCGTCGGGGCTGGCTAGAACCTGACGTTAGCGTCTTGACTCGAGCGTTCGTCATTCCCGGGGTCGTAGCGTCGTTAGCCATGATCGCGGTGCCTCCAGTCATGGCGAGGATCGCTCTTCACTACATCGTGGACGTCGATGCAGAAGTGACCCGAGAAATGCGAGTCCTAATATTCCGCCTTGCCTATCCATTTACGGCACTCTTCTGGGCTGGACTTGTCATGACACGACGCATACTCCGCGTATTCGAAGGCTGGCAGGTTCGTATCAGGGACGAAGCATATCTTATGGGGGAACGACTTCATAATTTTGGTGGTACTTCTTCCAAGGTGTCAAATTGGAGAGGCGGTGCTAGGCTTTAAGTGTTGTTTGTGCCATTAGACAGACGAACTTATGAGTATGATTTGATCGTAATAAACATGAGTACTATCACATTGATCTCGCACGGATATATAAATATCTAGGATTATCAACTCGGCTTTCTCAATGAATAAAACTTTCCCCTACAGATTCATGCTTGCCATTTATGTCCCCCGTAGTAAGTAGAATCGGAAAACACCGTAGAATAAACTTAATAGATTAAATAGTTGAGTGACATAATCATTTCTACGATTACGCAAGTAATTCTCTATAAATTGATCTCGATGAGCATCGACAGGCTACAAGCGTGGGACCAGAGCAACATTGTGTTGCAGATGTAGGATTTGGCCGGTAGTCATTATCACCAGCCCAGGTCCCTTGCGTGTTGCCCATCTCTACGCGTACAGCAAGCACATACCCACAAGTTCGGCAAGCATGAAATGGCACATTAGAAAACGCGTAGTTAAGTCGACGAGGCTTATGTTTCCTTGATGAATAATTGGGTTCTTTCATTCGTCAATGTAGTAGTAGATATGGAAACCCTTCTGCTCGACACTCCGTTCTGCCAATCAGAACCAACGGATGCCAGCCCGACTCCAGACGTACACTCCTTGGAACAGCGAAGAAATAAAGACCTCACGCAAATGCCCAATTGAATGTCATTCCGACATTTCGGTCCTACCAGACGGCGCGAGTAGAAACTCCGGTGCCTAGGGTAATATAAAAGCAGAAGGGGCCAGTTAGCAACACTTAGCTCTCCGCCTGACACATCTCGCCGATTTTCCACCATCGCCACGGCCTCGATACAATCGTATGTTTTACGCCCGTGGTATATTATATACAGCCCAACCATCCTAGAACCCCCGTACGGTAGTATCCTTGGTCGGTTCCGTGCCTAAAGATTTTTATAGATTAAGTGATATTAGTCGACTCTACCCTACGACCGAGGCTCGTTTGGTTGTGTCGGTAACGAAGCGATGGTGTTTAGGTTCTGGAGTCGGTTGTGGAGATGGTGGTGAGAAATTCCTTCCTCCTCCTCGTCCTCCTCGGATCTCCGATGGAGGTCGGTACTGTTCCGTCTGCTGGGGTTGCGGCTGGCCTGTCGGCTCTGACGTCGGCTTGCAGCTTGCGCACTCGAGTAGTAAGAGTTATGTCGCGATGCGGACATGCGATCACCGGGCCGCTTCTGCATGGTTTCTAGGGTCGGAGCGTTTGGTGCAGTTGTCGGCCGCGAGTGGGTAGTAGATGTCTGCGGGCGAGTATCACCTCCCGCCGTTGAAGGGCGGTGGGAGTGAACGTGGCTAAGAGCGTGTCCGCCAAATTGGGCAGCTCCTTGGGCCAAGCTCTGGGCGAAAGGGGAGCGCTTGCGTAGCGCCGGTCCCTTCCAGTAGATGACATACACAGCAATAACTAGGACGAACGCAATGCAGAACAAGATGGTTGAGGCATACTGCAGATTTAGACCCTTTTCGGCGCCAATGTTGGTATAGAAGGGAGTTGCCGGGAGAGTGAGGACACCAGCCAGGAAATCACGCGCCCAACCGTTACCACCAGTAGCCGAAGCAGAGTAAGGTCCGTATGCGCAGATCATGTAGTCGATCGTGGCCATGTAGATGGCGTAGTTGGCAATGCCGATTATGCACGTGCCAAACATGGAACCAATCCAGTGTAGCGGAGGACCACCGCTCGTCCAGGCGAAAATGATCAGACCGATAGGCAAGCAGGGAACAAGCCAAAGCAGGAGGGAAAGACGGGATTCGTATTGGGCGTGCTCGTCTTCGGGGTGCGCCTCACGACGCCTCTGGTTCCGCTTGAAGGCCGGAAGGAAAAGAAGCCAACCAATGACATAGCCGAGACCGATGGGAACGAAAGCCAGACCAATCTGCCAGGAGTTGAAGTCCCAGCGGGTGTAGACGAGAGCAAACGACTGGATCTGCATGAATATAAGAGCATCAGAAAAGCCGGAGAGTAACGACAATGTCAATACAATAGGCTCGGTAAGGAACATGCGGAAGGGGCGGAGCCAGGTGTAGATGAGTTCCTTAAACGTGAATCGACTCCAGAAAGATTCTATCTCGTCAGGGCCATAAATGTTGGGGTCCTCGCCACTTTCTCGGCGCTTCTTAGCGATCTTGTTCAGCATGATTGTCGTGCGCGTTTCGGGTACCGTGAAGAGATGGAGTAGTTGCACAGCTCCGCCGAAGATGAGCTGGATCCAGGTACACCACCGCCAGGCGTCGTGTGGGGGAAGGGTCTCGACGAAGCCGCCTACGATAGGGCCGAGAATGGATCCGCCGACAGAGGAGAAAACACTAGAATCAAACAGTAGTCAATATCTTTTCTTCTTTCTTTTCCCCTGTTTGATATGACCGGTGGACTAAATGGGATAAAATAACCAAGGAAAACGAGGGTCCAAATGCAGAAGAAAAAAACTCACATGTAAGCCACGGCATATTGTTGTCGATCGCTTTCAAACATATCGGCCACCATACCCAATGTGACACTTCCTCCAGCGGTGGAAAGACCTCCGAGGGCTCTTCCCGCTAGTAGACAGCCGAAATTGGGAGCCAGAGCGACTGGCAGAGTGAAGATGTTGACGAGAAACATGGAAGCTTGTAGGATAGGTTTTCGGCCGAATTCTTCAGACCAAGGAGCCCATAATTCGCAACCGAAAGCGTAGGTTATGAGGAAGATGGCAGCACCAAGACGAGCAGCTTGCTTGCTGACGCCGAACTCCTCAGAGATCCCTTCGAGACCGTTCGAGTACAGAGAGGTATTGAAGTTCATCGAAGTCTGGACGAGGAAGATGACAGTGAGGATCCACCACTTCTTCCACCAGGAGAAAGCGAAACCGAGTTCATTTTCGCAGTCTTCTTCCTTTAGCTCTCGCTTCCCGGTCTCTGTCTTGACCTTCTCCTTTTCGGCAATCTTTTCGGCGATGGTCTGGTCGACGGTCGGGCCCACAACCGTGCGGCCGCCGTTGACGTGACCAACAGTCTCCTCGGAGCTGTAAGTCGGACGTTCGTCATTAGGCCCAAACGTGGCGGGCCATTCTTTCGAAGCGCCCTCCATGTCTGCTCGGGAGACAAAGATACCCGCAAACAAGCAATTGACGGACGGGTGAGGCGTTCACTGCCACTAATCTAGAGTGTATGTCTCCTTAGTGAAGAACACTCTACCGGGACCACCCAGACCCGGAGGAAAGGGAGGGGAAGGTGAAGAAGGGATATATATATATATAAAGGCAATTTAGATCGAGGATCTATGGTATGGAGACGGAGGAGGTATGATGTGGGTGGCTTGGACGGCAGAGTTCGGGCCCGAGACAAAAGGCTGAGGAGGAACAAGAGACTTTTTGAACAACGCGCACGCCGGTCTGGGGATAGTCTCCAGTATATATACACAGGATTGGCGACGTGGGACGTGGAGAATTATTAAGTGAATAGGTAGCGAATAAGCCAAGATATCTTAGGTAGGAAAAAAGGTACCACGAGGTATGAGGTATGAGGTATGTTGTATATACAAAAGAGACTAGGCGAATAAAGGCTAGAAGAAGGCAAGACTGATACATACTATGTAAAAGTAGAGCCAGGACCTGGGCATGGAGGAAGTATACTAAAAAAGAGCGACGGAAACCGCGAACAAAAGTGGGAAGTCATCAAGGATCTCGGAAACCACTCCAGTAATGAGGCAGTAGCAGTCAGCTCGCTCTGTTTCTATCATACCTACCTACTACCTCTACCTTACCACTTACCACCTACCGTGCATTCGATATCTAATACCTGCAACCTTACATATTTTACTTAGTGCCTTGTAAGTATTACTGAACGTCTTCCTTTTTTTTTTCTTTTTTTTTTTTCCATCCGTTCGTCGTAATCCGGTTCAACACTTGCGGATGATGATGTACGTTAGAATGTATGTCAGTAGGTACGTAAGAAGTATGTACGCATGTGGAGACAAGGATGATGTATACTTAATTCGATCATCTACGGTGTACATTGCTAATGTATTGCGGTACACGTACATAAGTGATATATACAGCATGCAAATAAGGTAGGTGTACCTAGCAGCGTACGAGGAGTGAATGTACACCCAGGTCTGGGCACATAGGTCCATACCTATTGTTATGAATATATGTTAGGTACCTAGGTACATACATAATATCAGGGCCATGCCCACTTCCAGGTAGCAATAAGAATAAAAATATTAAAGGAATTAAGGAATTGAATTATGTACCCAGCTACGTAAGTTAGGTGCCCAGTAAAAATACATAGTAGGAAAAAAAAGTTGTCGGCGCTACTTCATCGACTACCATATTTACCTAGTGCTGGAACTACTGGACCCTGCACGTTCCTCTCCCGTACACGATGTTACCAGGACTACTGACTACGCTACGGATCTAGGACAGGGATAAGACCGTTCGAAAGCAGCGAATTGGTTAAATTGGCGGAACTCGCATACAATCGTGGCGGGCAATCGGGTGGAAGGGTGATAGAATTGGGCTTCTAGCAAAGAAACGAGACAGCTAGAGAGTAACTTCAACCCTTCGACCCGCGTTCATAGGTATGACGACAGAATTCGGCTGCAGGTTGGGCTCCTCAATGTCCCCTTCGTTTGGAAGGTCTGGCAGGCCGGTGGCTTTACTTTCAACCGAGGGAAATCGGGACAAATCCGAGAAGACGAGATGTCAATTACGTTGGTACGTTGGACATGCTTGGATACGTTGGATGAGGAGAGCTGGCAAATCCGGGGCTCCCCCTTGGGGTCAACCGAATGTAGGATTCATGTCAGACGACCCCATGTCTATGCAGCCCGAGGCACACGCCTCTTGTGATTTTTGATATCTTTTTCTCTGGGGAATGCGGGAAATAATTCATGTTTTATTCATTTCCCCCTTTGTTTGCTATATTTTTGTGGAAAGGAGTTGGGGAAAAATGGGGGAATGGGGAAACAAAATGGGGGACAGGAAGAAGGAGCGAACGAAAAACTTTGGTACACGCGCGAAAAGAATCAGCTGCATAGGTACTATGCGGTACGTACCTACATAACTTATGTACGTATCCCATTCCGAGTACCTAAGTAGGTACGTACCTACACATGAGGCATATGTAGGTATCTATTTGCGTAGGTAGTTACATAGATCTCAGCGTATTTTCTTCTCAAGTACCATGTACCTCTTACTATCTTACCCTCCATCACGCAATTTTGGAAATGTACGAAATGTACGCATTTACGCATACAGTTTTACCGAAGCGGGCACAAAGAACTCGAATTCTCAGATGACCGAGAACCAGACAATAGGAACTCGCAAACAAGATGAGAATGACGGAGTCCAATCATGAGCCTCACCAACTGGATTACCATGTGACATCATAGGAGGGGCGCAGTCTAATATGGGGGAGTCTTTGGGGAAAAAAAAAAAACTCGGGGAGTCGTACGGGAGAGACTCATCACCGCTTCTCGCTTGATACCCTAACGTAGCTGCGTAGCTACTGGGAACTTCTTGCCTGTTTAGCTGGCTACTACATAGCTACGCAGCCTACGTTAGAGATGAATTCATCGGTGGGTAACTTTTAAATGCGAATAACCCTTATACCCTTGTTTCATCGATTTACCGCCCTGTCCACGGTACCCGGGCAGGTAGCTTTGGTCTGCTTGGTCTGGCCTGTCTGGCCTGTCGACTACCGCGCATAGGTCCATTAAACCCCATTAAAACCCATAAAATCCCACGAGGGCCCATAAAAAGGTCAGATGGTTGGGTTGCACTGGTTGCACACGACTCCACGAAAAAACACCGCAGAATTCCGCGATCCCGTCTCGAGTGCGTGCCTATGTAAAGAGCATACATGGGCGACACGACCCTCCGCGAAAAGGAGGGCGCCATTGGACCTCGCTATTATATTTCGGTAACCAATTCGAACGCGAGAGACTTCTTCTAGTTGCGTATATGGAACAACACGTTTGCTACCCAACGGGCAAACTGCCGATTTATTACGTGGGGTTAGGCCCGTTCGACTACATTTCCTATTTCTTGACCTCCTGACATCCGGGTTCTGCTTCTTGCTTAGATAAGTTTAAGATAGAGTAGTCCGGCCTAGGTGTGGACCGAGGTGAGGACCGCCGGAACTGAAGTCGCGAAAAACTCACACCGTCACCTGTTCCTAAAAGTTCGTCCAGGATTACTAGGGCGTAAGAAAAAAAAAATTTTGGACAAGCACGAAACACGCTTTTCTAAAACGCCAATGACAACGACGTCCATATGGACGACGAAGAAAAAAATTTAATAAATTGCGGCGAAAAGACAAGCCTTAGAATCTGAACGCTAAGCTACTTTCCAATCTAGTGCCTGTCAACCACTGCCAAATACGTCATCACAAATAGGCATAGATTGTCTACACCTCCACCAGGATGGTAAACCTTAGCGGCCTCCACCGCCCATTCAGATTCCCGCATATAACTTATATACAACTTTTATAGAGAAAACACGCAGTGGTTTACATGATTACGGTATTGTGGCTTATACGACGAAAGATATCATCAAACTTTCGAGATCAATAAGTATACCTATGGTAAAAGATTTCCCATATAAAACCCCTTGATGATTATTTTAGAGCATACTGAAACTACATAACTAGTGGAAGCCACTATAGTTTACCATCCTGGTGGAGGTGTAGTTTCCTGCGAATGGTGAAGACTCAGGGGCTAGTCTCGTCCCCTGGTCCTTGCGCTTGCTTGATTCCTAACCGCATTTAAGTCTAGTAAGTCTAGGCAAAAGCCACTCCTCTGCCGACGCGGCGGCTTTCCCGTTTCTCTTCATCTTTTCGAAAGTCGCCGCAACATGGGTCATAACCTTGGCCCGCGCGAAATCGCAAACTAGAATTACCAGAGCTAAGCCAAACACAAAGTCGAGAGCCCTTGGCGTGGCCGTTACCTCACCGAATGCCCACCAACTTGCGCGGACTACCATTGGAGTTGGGATTGAAATTGCTCGAGCCGTCAAGTCAAGCTTTCGTCGCCTTATTTTTTTTTAAAAAAATTTCATTCTTTCTCGTGTGTATATGCTAGGATCCTAATCCCTGTAGCGGTGACAGCGTATCCTCGTCATTAGTCGTTGTATTGTGCAAAAACGACACACCTATTCGACTCTTCCGTTTATTTTTCTAAAGTTTCAATGTAGCACCTGGGAAGAAATCGCTCAATTCTCGAAAAAAGACTAAAATCAGAAAAGGATATTTCCCCTTACTATCGCGAACGATTATCGTTGCCCTATAGACACGTCGGTCACTTATAATTAGACGCTATCAAGGGATATGGTCCGCACGTCCGCCCCATGCTTTTCGGTCCGGGATACTAATGTTGGCGGTCCTGCCAATCCTTACGCTAACCGGTGAACAATCGAACAATCGAAATACCCAGTCGAGCCTAGTCAGCCTTTGACGCATGTGCCTCCGACGTGCTTCGAGACGAGTTATCCTACGCTGGGTAATCCGTCCCAAGACCGGTTCTCACATATTTGTGAGATAGTTCGGCCTCTAGAACATTGACGAAGCTTCGAGCTTCCTGACTTTCTTGATATTTTTTAATTCGTCGTTTAGCATGATGCGAAACAACACATCAAAATTTATCCCACGACTATCAAACGAGCAGGAACGCTAGAACTTAGATTCTCGCCAGATGATGATAAGCAGCCCAAGACGTCATCGGCGGAATTCATTCTAAGGTTGAACTAGTAAAATAAAATAGGAAGAAATCCCCGTGTTGTGCTACGGAGACGACAAATAGCGGGTTCATAACTACCCCCTTCTCCAGACCCCAACAATGGGTATAATTACGCTGTTTCCGGGTGTCCAATTTCAACGTTCACCTTCCGGACTAGACCGGCCCTGAGACATTTCCTGTTTGCGTTCGGTCGACGCCAGCTAGAAGAGCGGGTACCCAACGCCTCGCGCTGTCGAAATATTTGACTGCTGGAATGTGGAGTTGATCCGGGTAACCGCCTAGCTGTGATCGCTTCTTCCGTTTCCACAATACAGCCCAACTTTTTAAGCGAAGCACGGCGCGCCTTAGTATATACCATAGCTAGACCTCCTTAATTATCGCTAACGTAACGTGACAAGTGGGTGACAAAAAAATTTACATACTTTGAATCTCCTTAACATATACTTCAACTTTAAGGAAGTATTTTACAACACCTAATAATCGAATTTAATTTTAAAATTATGTGCTTAATACGGGAGAGCTGAAAATATTTTTATAATTTTTTTCAATATTATACGTTCAATTTGCTGTTGAAATTAATAGTAGGTATAGATGCAAGTGTTAGTGGAATGAGTAGGAGTCTGCAAATTTTTTTGTCACCCACTTGCGTGACTTCAACCCGGCTCGTCGGGTTACCCGCTGCATTAGTCAGGACACTAAATAGACCACGAAATAGGAGTCATTAACAAGTTCAAATTCGTGGCGGCGAATTTGTGTATCATTAGGTGCACCCGACCAAAAATAGGGGACGGCGTTGCCACCAGCAAATCGATATCAGCAAGCAACGGACAAACCCAGTATCTTGGGTTAGACGCTAGCTCAAGTAATAATGCACAATATGTAGGGGTACGATAATAGACTACCTGCAGAGTAGCGTAGTACTGGCGACGCAAAGTTGGGCCAGTCTTGGTACGGCATACCTGAGGTGCTTACGCACGATTGTGTTGAATATGCCCTTCGAACGTAAGGAATTATAGCCCAACGAATTCCATGTTCTGATGTGTTCTCGTGATGTAGAACTCAACTACTAGAGTTTGTAAGTTTCCACTAGGAAAACGATCATATTGGTGACCACCTACTAAGCATCCTCTCGACCCGTAGTACCGGAAAGGCGGTGGCTCTTCCAGCCGCTCGGAATCGGTCGAGGTCACGGGATTCGTGAATCATCTCTGTTCATGGGTCGACTTCGGTCCTCTTCAGGAAGCTGGTTTGGAGTCTGGACCGAACCCCCTCACCCGTTCACAGTTGAGATGAATACATGCAAGACATGCATGGCTAGGTACTTAACCTATGCCCTCGAATCTATGAAGCAGACGAGACGGGTTCGGAATAGCCCAGAACTCGTAGCCTGCAGCACGCGTGCTTGCACTGTATGCAAAGAGTGAACGTTAAAGCAAGGAAGAGCCCGCATACACATGCGACCGCGATAGGGTGGGTAAGATATGCTGACGATGCTCGGTACCCCCTCTTCCCCCCAACAAGGCAAATGTCGAAGGCCGAAAACTAAAGCGAGATCTATCAGGCACAATCGCTGCTACACAGTCAGATGTCAGATTCATATTTGTGGGAAATTCTGACGGGCGTCGCTTGTGTCTCTGCGTGGTCGGGGTAATACCGGCCTAAATAATTCCGCTCGCGATATGTATATGACTTTTCAGACTATCCATATACAACCGCTACGGGCGAGTCGCTGCTTACTTGAATGTATAGGAAAGGGCCAGCAGCCTAAGCTAGATGATCATCAAATTTTGTCGAAATATATTACAAGTCAGACGTCCCGACGATGGAGGTGCGGTGAACTTGGATTGCGGATTTCTGTATATCACGAGTGGCTTATCGGGCATTCGAACGCGTTGCACCGAACTGAGTAAGCTGACTCGACGGAAGACGACAAACGCGGCAGCCATCAATATCGTAGGGGAATTACACAAGATATCGGATCCAGTCCGGGAGCGAAAGACTGCCGGCAGTAGACCATGTCTTGCTTTGGGAGCACAACATCGTGCGATACAAGGTACAGTAACTACGAAACTACCTATGCTACGCTTTTTGCGCCGCCAATCAGATCTATTAATCGATATAAATACCGGGCGTACTTAACGACGATACATCCTTATAATTGAAGATAAGTAGGCTGAGACTTTTGCGGCCATTCTGAACTATTAGAAATCTAAGTACACATGTTAGCAAACCCCGACTTGCGATCCATCACGGTTAAGTTGGATACATAATTCCTAGCACTATTATACTCACAATATGGAGTATTACCCATGGTTATATTCATACACGGACGGGAAGTGCGAAGGAGACTTGATAAGCACGCCAACTAGAGTAGCAGTATCTCGCGCTTGATAACCTCTTCAAGCTTAATACAGCAGGCTGGACGCCAGCAAGATGGAAGGTCAAGTATACGATCCGCAAGCCCTAGCGCATATATAGCATTTAATCTCAACCCGTAGCACTCATGTAAGTCACACAACACGTGTAATGAAACCACATTCGAGGTCTTTCGTGATTTGCAATTTCCAACCCCAAATACCCCAGAGACTCGTCAGGAAAACCAAGCTTCCCCATGCAACAACCATCCAAATAAAATACCATCCTGGAAAAGGCGCTAGCCCTGCAAGAGTTGAGCAAAGCAAGGGTTGTGACACGGGTGATCTTCGACGCTCTAGATCCTTTTGAATCCTTCCCGAACAAAATACCTAGGCATGTATGCAAGTCTGCAGTTGGCGACACGGGATTGGACAACCCGTAACTCGGGCCATTTCGGACGCTTGCTCCGCGCGGGTGGACTGATTTCCGTAACTCCATTCGGACCTGTCCGTCGGCTTGCATGTATGAGGACCTAGGATGTGTAGGTTGGTAGGTACGCCGTCGTCGCTGAGAGGTTGATGATTTCGACGGTGGCGACGTACCATGGTTAAGTGTTTTCGACCGTCCGCGTGGAGGGAAAACGTTAGTGCCGGGCAAATCTCGCAATGGTTTAGTTTGGATTTCGTGATCGGTGTAATAATACGTTTGCGCCTTGTAACGATGCGTCCTGTCGTTATAGAACCCGACGTCCTGGATTCGGGACCGCGACACATAACATCACCGCAGTGGACTGATAGCGATGGTCAATACAAGAGGATGGTACGGCAGCTAGGGAAATTTAGCGTTGAGGCAAGTCGAAGATACTATGGTAGAAGGATATGCGTGGCAAGATTTGGACTCAACCTAGCTGGCCGTTCGGTATATGCACTCAACCAAAGATTAATTGGCGACTATACATTAGTTACAACTCTCATCGCTCGTCGCAAACCGCACGCTCAGTATCTACAGGGTGAAGATGAGGGGATTGGAGTTATGCTTTGACTTGTAATGGCTTGCTAGAAAATTCGGGCAGCACTAGACTGCCAACTGTCAAAGTACACATCTTTAAATTCTCGGTTGTCGATAGTCGTATGTGTTCCTATCTGCTCGAGCCCCCTTTCCTCTTCAGCATCCGCTTCGGTAGGCCTGATAGACTCCATAGGTTCGTTGACGACCTTGTTCTCGGATGCCACGTCCGGCTGGCGTAGAGCGGGCACTGAAGCGACACGCGGCGGCTCTTTGCTGACATGCCATTTTTGGTTCATACCCGTACACTCGGGAATGGAATCCTCAGGCACTTCGATTAATCCGCCGTCGGGTCCAGGGATGAAATGCCGAGCAGGAAGTATCTCGACCTCGTATACAGGCTGTATTCGATGGTATACGTCATGATTGTGGATCTCACGATGTATCTGCTCTTCCAGAATTTCGTGCACGTGAGGACGAATCGTTTCGTGAGTAACAGCTAGTAGGGTTGATTAGCCTCCAAGATATTCTAGGGGTCTTACGTCAGGCTGGACTTGCCTGGCGCATAGGTTATGGTCTCATCGCTGTCCACCGTGTCGTTGAGGTTTATGACTGTCTCCCCAGCTTCGGCAGAGTTACGTTCTTTGGATCGAAATGTGTTGCCTTCCTTGTCGACTATCTCTACGGGAAGTCCCTGCTCTGCTGTAGATGGGATCAAACGATCACGCCTACTATTCTGTGTTTCTAGTAATGGTTCTGGTCGCTCTTCGATGAGGGGCTTGTTATCCGAGTAGAAGTGCCCTGGCATGCCTTTCCTGCTCGCGGATCTTCTAGGATGCTTTACTAATACATTCCTCTGGCGTCCCGTGGACGTTTCAATCGATGGCGATGGTTCTTTTTGTGCCACATCGTGATTATTAGGACTTGTCCCGTGATGCGAATCAAGATGACTATTGCCATAGGTTTTTTTCCCCGTTGCATTTATATTGCGGCCTGGGAGCTTGGGGCTGGTGACATGCCGACCTTCCTTTATGTCCGCGGGACTCCTATGCGACTCAAGGCTTCGTCGAGAATGCGATAACGTTGCCGTATTACTCTCTGGGGGGGCTGTTTTTACCTCATCGTAACTTCGTCTCCTAAGCAGAGCCTTGAGTCGATGCATGGTATATGTGAAGTATTTGCGGATGAAAGCGGTAAGGAAACAAGGTCTTAGAAAAACTCGTAAACCTCCCGTAAAACAATAGGCTTACGATTGCTGAATGCACCGACAAGGGTGTAATTATTTTAGTAGAACTAATCCGAGTGCTGTTATAAGCTGGCGTTGAAGATAATAGCAAGGTACATAAAATGGCGCCTTTGAAAAAAAAAACATGTACATCATAATGTCGTCCCTGAAGCCGTCATGACGAGTGGGTATTTCGTGAGTCTAAACGTCACTTACAAGCCGATACTTTATGGGGCGTCATAGCATCTTGCTACTATTCAAGTATGACGGCTTATAGGGAATAGCAAGTCTTTAAACTTGGCATGCGGCTCTTCGACATTGTTTCCAAGTTCCTTTTGTACCGCCCGCATCTAGCAAAGATATTGCAACAATGGCATTGATTTACTCCACATAGACAGAATTAAGGTCTGGAACTTGAGATGATTCAAGCTCAGATCGATTACGACATAGCTGAGTCAATCGACACCTTTTAGAAGCTCCGATTCGTGAGAATAAAGGAATTTGACTCTCACTTAGCACTAGCACGAAGCCGTCTCGAACTCCATGGACTTGGACAAGCGTGTCACGAAGATAGTTGCTTGTAGAAAAAAAAGATACACTGCATCCGGTTATACTCTGAATGGAAGACGTCATTATCACCAACCAGCAAACCACTATCCAAGCTATCGTATCTCTTACTCCTGGCTTTAATCACATGGCGACAAAGCGTACGTGTAGCATTGGATCCTTGACGTACATTCCTCCACTTTGCGGAACCCACTCACCCCGTCCGGTTCAGCCGCAACGATATGATTGGATGCTCTAGGAAATAATGGCCTAATATAGTAATTCCTAACTAAGGACTAATACGAACGGAGGATCTGTAGTCGAGCTTGTTGGCTATTACGTCGGTGATCGATTCATTTCAATATATATATCTCTTCCTGCTTGTCGATGTCACGTTCATTTAATATTCTACATTACCACAACTTGACCTGTAATAATTCACACCTTTCTAACACTATCAATATTCGACCTTACTACCGATCTAGTCACCATGAACAAGACGAAGGAAGTAATCCGCGACTTCATTGGAAAGTCTGGCCATCATGACACCACCGTTCATGAATCGGTCGAACCAGCCGTTAAGAAGGAAACTATCAAGCCGACAGAGCACGAGGAGGTTAATACGGCAGTAGATAAGGAAATTCACCAAGATCATTATCATCGTACTGTACAGCCAATCCAGGATAAAGAAATTCTTCCTGAGCAGCATCAGCATAAGGTCGGCACCGTTCAACATCGGGACTACGATCACCGGGACCACGAGAATACAAAACGGACGTTAGCGGCAGAAAATGAGAAGTTTAGAGATGAACAGACTGTTCAAGATACGACACGTACCCAAAGCCACGCCCCCACTGTGCAGGGCGAACACGTTCATCAGTAAGTATTTTCGTCGAAACAGAACTTTTAATAAACGATCCTGACCTTTTGGAATAGCCACGTTCACGAAACCGTCCAGCCCGTACTCCACAAGGAGACTATCCAGCCTAGTGTCGTCCACACCACGGTCCCGATTCACGAGACCCACCACAATCCTGCCCAGCACCATTCCACAACCTCGTTACCTCCGGTCAGCGCGGAAGAGTATAGGCAGCGCGGGGGTGCTCTAGGCGGAGAGAAAGAGCGCTTCGACGCGTTCGAGGGTGAACCTAGGACCATTCGAGGAACCATTGAGCACATGCACGAAAAGGGTTCGGGCCGTAAAAATCCTCCCGACGGGGTTTTTCACGGAGACTTTGATCCCCTAGACGGAGGTCGAGACCACCACATAACTGGTGGGTCAAAGGCTGGCGGGGGTTCAACTACGGGCACTAAGTCTGGTACAAGTGCCGGGGCTGGAATAAACCAAGGAATGTCCAGCCAGTCCTCTGCTCAAAGAGAGTACCGTGATACTACCAGAGGAACATCGGGAGGGTTAGAGACGGAACGTAACCCTAATGTTTCTGGGGCGTCGGGTACCACCCAGGAACATCCAAGCCTTCTAAACAAAATAAACCCCCTGACAGACTCCAACGGGGACGGAAAGGCGGGATTTATGAAATGATATCTAGTCTGAGACGGATCGAACGGTGTTCAGAGCATATAAAAGTTATGTAGTATTAGCTTAAATATTAATGGTAGTAACTTGAACAATGGAGAATTTTACGCCCGCCACCAGCACATTTCCCGCATATCTGGGTGGTCACTTATATGTGATGTATATATTATGACCAAATATACTGGTATGCCCCAAGATTAGAGTCGCCGAGATAATATGTTGCACTACAGGGAAACGAAAATTGTAAACGACTGAAATGCTCGAGGTAAGATTAAAATAAATTTAACATAGGAAGAAATTTTGTGTTATTTATCCATGGACGTTTTTTTCTTCTTCATCGAGGTGAGATTTCATGTGCTTGATCGAATTCCGATTCGGAACTATTTGTATATTTGACTTGCTTCCGCCCTGTTGCATTCGGGATTATCAACTTTTCCGTCATCTCCGAAGTCACCCTCTTGCCAGGCTAATCGGATTTGGGCAGTCCAAGGGTTAAGGCCGTGCGAAATATCGATATGTATGACTTTGACGAGTTTGTTTTGGCAGTTTAACCCATCTTGGCGCCAAGTGACTGCAAAATAATTCGGGTTTAGTTGACTTTAGCCAATCATATGCGTCATTCTTAGCAGTCCCAGTATATGAAGCCCCTCGTCAAGTACCAATATATCGACTTTTAGTGGACAGTTACAGGACTAACACCTTCGAAGGGGATCGTATATGACATGGGTAGGGCATATTTGATCCTGGACGTAGGTAGGAAGAGGAAAAGAGTGTAATAAGTATGATCCGCTGACTGGAAGAAAGCCATAATTATCGGAATAACGAGCTAAGGAGATAATAAAGCCGTTGTTGAGATTGCACGTGGTCAAGCATAGAGAATGGCGAAACCGTCGGAAATACATGCTACAATGCCCCTGATAGTATCAAGGCGAAAGAAGCAGAAGCTAGGTACGTTTCGCGCCCTCAAGGGCGAGAGTAGTGGTTATCTCCGGAGCACGGCAAGGCAGTGGCGCAACATGCCTCCTATTTATGCATAGCTAAATCCCTTCTATGACCATGTCTCGGATATCCTCAGATCGAGCCATTTGTACAAAGTTTAAAGCACAAGGTCAAACATCTTGTTTTGCATTGACTATCAATTCGCCGACTGTAGCTGCTAAGCTAATACAAGTCATAACTTCTCCAGAATGCGCTCCTTTTTTATATTACCCATACTAATGGGTTTGTCGAATACGGGCGTAGCCCGGAGTATGTATATTCTGCCAGAACAGCATCCTTCCAAGGGGGCGGTGGGCTAAACTGTGCTATCTAGAACAACGTGTCGAACTGATCGACCCTATCAATCGCTTCAAAGACATGAATCTGTCGCCACCGGCCCAGGGATTTCCTATTCTCCAGACTAGCTTTGACGTACGTCCTGATTGCGGCGAGGATAGCTATAGGGGCACAGGTCGACTTCAAGGGCTCAAAGCTTTAATAACGGGCGGAGATTCGGGGGTTGGAAGATCAGTCGTCATCGCCTTTCTTCGCGAGGGAGCTAATGTAGCCATCAACTATCTCCCAGAGGAAGAGCCCGACGTGGATGATCTTGCCGAATTCCTGGACAAGGAAGGACTATCATTCGAGCGCATCCCTGGAGACTTACTTAACGAGACATTCTGTACGGAACTTGTACGCGAGGCCGCAAGACGCCTCGGAGGTATCGACATCATGGTCCAGAATGCAGCGTAAGCTAATGGTCCAAGCCTTGGTTTAACGAGGTAGCTAATTGATCGTCAGATACTCTGGAATCCTCTCGGGCTCAAAATGGCAACCTATAACGAACCAGTCTACCGAACAGCTCGAGCGGATCTATCGTACTAATGTCTTTGCAAACTTCTTCTTAACGCGCGCAGCCGTACCACTTCTGCCCCGGGGTGGCAGCATCGTTTTCACAACATCTGAAATCATCAATTCGCCAGATAGCAATGCAATCGACTACGGCTCGAGCAAGGCTGCTATTAGTTATATGATTCGCGGCCTCTCAGCACAACTTGCTCCTCGTGGAATCAGGGTAAACGGCGTCGCTCCAGCTCTTATATACACGCCATTCTTGGCGAGTGCCGGATTCACAGCGGAGACGATTGCTCAAGTTGCCGCTACATACCCGTACGGTCGTATCGAGCAACCGGGAGAATTAGCGCCGATATACGTTAATCTGGCCGACCCCTTGGAAACATTTACTAGCGGAAATATCTGGTCGGCTAGCGGCGGCGTGCCCGGACCTGTCTAGGTTAAGAGATTAATGTATAGCCGCTTTCATGGCACTACGTTAAATGTAATAAGGGCTACGTAACCAGATTTTATTAAGCACCTAATAGTATGCGTGTCTCTAACTATGACCTACGTTATGATGCGGCGATGACGGTCACCAGAAATGGATAAACTACGTTGTCAAGCTATATACTGTAATATGTCTTCCACGGCACGACCACTACACCGCTCCAACTCCTCCTTCATCAGCCCACCGAGCACATAGTTGACGTAAAACGACCCAATTGATGTTCTAGGCTCGAAAAGTGCTTCGCCTAAAGCCCCTCTACTAATAGGTCGAGATCTTGGATCCGGATAGTCATGGTCTTCCCAAAATCGTTCGAGTTTATCAAACTCGACCCAAATCAAGGTGCCGTCGCTGTCGTCCCAGGTATCGATAATGATAATCATCCGATTATAAAAATATCCACGGCAGTGCGAGATGAAGAAGTCTTCCAGCCCAGTTCCGTGTCGGGATTCAATCTCAGCTTTCTGGTGTTCTATACACCGAGCGACTCTGTCCCCTGTAGGCGTACCGGCCGGCATGGGGAGGCCGTACAGGTCAATGCGATCGGCGTACTCTGGTAAATGGGCGCCGCGGTCTTGTTGGGTTTCTTTAAAGATCTTCTGCACTACTGCACGAAGATATGCTTCGTCGTCTGCTTCAGGTGTAGTCGCATACATTTGAAATGACCATTTAGGTCTGTTTCTGCTAGTTACCGGCGTGGACTCGTTCGGCTTGTAATCTGTCAGTTCCCACGCCGTGAAGCAGGGGTTGGCAAAATCGTGATTGGGTGCGGGCTCTAAAATAGACCTGGTCCATATTTGAGGCATGACTGGACCTTGGTTAAAATGGAGTTGACGGGTAAGAATGAAGGTAGGATGAAATGCGCAAGCTATAATTATTAGATAGGTAGGTTGATATTGGGAATCGCTTGATATAAGGAGAGCATGTGGCTAGGCACCAGTCGCCAAAATACTTACTGTGCCACCTCGTCGCATCAAAATGGGGACAGGTATCAATCACCCCTGAAGCCGACGGTGATATTGGTTCTCGCGATGGGAACCAATTGGTTTGGAGAGAATGTAATTACCTGGGTAATATCTGTACAGCACATAGGCTGAGTTGTTACGGTTTCTAGTCACTGGTAGCGCCGGTGGAATAAAACGCAAGATGAGGAACAGTCATTGTTGAATTCTTTCACGGCCTCGGGGTGGCATCAAAACCCAGCGAATACTTATATTTTGGGAGATATAATCTACCCCAGGCGTGTTAAATTGCTGGTCGGAAGCCTTGTAGAGGCCTTTGGAAACTTGGCGCTGGGCAATACTTGGGTATTGTATACTACACGGCTTTTTGTAAGAAGGGCCATATTCATCGGGGGCATCACAAGACGTATCGACTACATGTTTGTTAGTTTAGGCTAAACGGAAAGGGCTTGAGATAACATACAATGCGAGATTTTCTCTGTCGGTCAAGTCCAACTGTCTTGCGTCAACTACCTCTTCCCGCCGCTCGCCGCCCTCGTCAATATGCTCGATGACTCCGACCTCTCTAATGGCACCGCGCTTGCCTAGCAAGTCTCTCCTCTTATTCTCCTTGACTAAATACCATCGAAGATAAAGTACAACGAATGCCGGAAGAACGCACGCAATCCAGAGAATAACCCACCAGGTGACAATATACCTAGGCTTGTACTGTTCTTGGAATAGCTGTGGCGATAAGATATTACCCAGGCCGTACCCGACGTGATATAGGGCGATGACGGCGGTCTTTTTCGTATGCCCCGCAGAGCAGTTTGCTGCCCAGATCATGACGACGCTATAAGGAATTCCTCCAGTAGATCTGATCCATATCGCCGATAGAAGGCCCCAGCGGTTATTCCAAGGAAGAGAGATGAGTAATATGCTAGAGATGACGGGTGGTATGTACGCAGCAGCAGAGAGCCACGCCCGGCTATCACGCTTCTTGGATAATATTAAAGCGGCAGCAGCAAGGGATACTAAAGATGTAAGACCAGTGATACAACCCAACAACGTGGTCTGTAGCGTAGTGAAGCCGAATGATTTTATGATGAGGGAGTACTGGTTGGTTAAGCCGTTGGCCATTTCTTGGGACCAAGCATGAAGAAAGAAAAGCCAAGTCTTGGGATCTTTCAACGCTTCGATTAGCTGATAGCGTTTGAAGCGCTTTTGTTCGATGCCCGAGTGGTTTGAGGCAATGCGGAGGATGGCCTGCGCTCGCTCGTCCGAGGTTAAGAAGTGAGCAGACATTGGGTTATCCGGGAAAAAAAGCCAGACGAAAATACCGTAAATAACTGTCAAACTCCCCGTGATGACTGCGGAAAAATACATCAGACGATTCATGAGCCCGTTACGGGAAACTTACCCATAAACCACTTCCAAGGTGAGAAACCGCCCGTATCTATCCATAGAACTCCGTATGATAGCAAGCCCGAAGTTATGGGACTGGAGTTTCCTGCAGCCCACATTATAGGCATTAGAACCGCTTGCTCGTCGTACGTAAAAAACATCGACAGCGTCAAAAGGAAAGCGGGCACAATGCACGCCTCTGCCAATCCAAGAAAGAAGCGGACTATGAAAAGAGACGCAAAGCTATTACAGGGAACGTGTAACAGCAAGATGGAACCCCTATAGAGATTAGTAGGCTTCCAGGTGTGACGACTATTAATCTGCTTACCAGACGATCAGATTCCCGGCTAGCCATTTTGCAACTGGGAATCGTTGCAACGCCCAATTTTGGGGCCATTCCGCTAAGAGGTAGCCAAAGTAAAAGATTGACGATAACCAATTGTACTGGCTGGGATTCAGGTGCGCGTCTTCAAGGAGACCTAGAATAGATGAACTTCCAAGCTGATGGAAACACTGTTAGCATTCCCCGTTCGAGGATCGACGCGGCGATTGGTGCTCCTACTGTTTGCTTGTCGACGTACATCAGGTGATACCCGACACAGAGAAACGATAATATCCACCGGATACTCTTCTTACGGATTCGATCGGCCTCCTCTTTGGTAGGAGGCTCTACTCTGACCTGCGAGAAGAGCTTGTAGCTTTCATCGGCATATTTGTCGGGTAGTTTCGGCGCCTCGAAAACAATTTCGGCCGAGGATGTCTGCTCAACGGTCTTGGACGCCATGGTACAGGACTCGAGTAATGAGATTAACACCGAACAGCGACCCGGGAGTGCATGCTCAGGTAAGACCTGGGATATAAAATCAAAACCTCTGGTCGGGGCGTGATCGCACCGGACGGAACTCGCCAGCCTTCACATAGATGACGAAACTACCCCTGCTAATGGGGAATACTTAATCGCGGTCTTATGGTAGTTTTTTTTCTATTCGCTATTTGAGCGCTACGGGAATATTAAAATTCTTGCATGGATAGCCGTCGGGGAGTTTCCAAAACGACGAGGCCATGAGGGGAATGATGCCGCTGATTGATGGGATATTGTTTCGCAATATGCGTCTTGTCTTGCGCCATCTCGGGTCCGACAGTCAATCACGCGATGCCGACCCCGTCCCGATTGCCAAAGGTTAAGAGGATAGTTCCGGCTGTATGACAACATATAGATAATAACAACGGCTTCTCTTGTTAAAGGGGACGCTGGACCATGGCAGAGGAATCGACACTTCAGATTGCCATCATCGGCGCTGGCATCGGCGGCCTTGGTGCGGCCATTGCACTAAAGGACCACCCCGCCATTAATGTGCAGGTATACGAAAAAGCTGCCGAGCTTAGGGAGATTGGCGCATCCATCGCGCTTGGACCTAACGGAATGAGAACTCTGGAAAGACTCGGCGTTGATAATGCACTGGACGACAAAATAGCTTTTCGTAACAAATCAAGGCATCCCATGATTTACCGGTAGGAAGCTCTCAGTCTTTCCTTATATCTCTAAATCAGTGACGGCTAACGAGGGGTAGCCACTGGAAGACTAATGAGATAATATCAACCGACTCCCACGCTGGCCAAGTCGAGTATCGTCACTTGACAGCCCGCTTCCACCGAGCACACCTCCAGGAAGCCCTCGCCAAACACGTCGACCCGTCGAGGATCCATCTTTCTAAAGCGTTCGAATCCGTTACCTACGATCAAGGCATTCGGAAGTTGTTGATCACATTTGCAGACGGGACCACAACTACGGCTGATGTAATTCTTGGCGCGGATGGAATCCGCTCAAGTATTAGGACCTTCTTCGTGCCCACATCTAGCACTGCTTGGACCGGCTGGGTGGCATTTCGATCCGTATTTCCCTACTCGCACGTTGTCAACATCAAAGATTTGCCGGACGAGGCCACCCACTTTTGGGGGCCCGATAGGACATTCTTCATCTCGAAGCTCGGGAAAGGTCTTTTCACCGTGGTAGGCTCTTACCAGGGCGACCCCGACGCCCCAGATGCTCCTCATAAGGATTCGACTTGGAATTCGGACGGCGATGTCGACGTCTTGCGGGACTTCTATAAGAACTGGTCGCCGCTCGTGCGTCAGATTGTCGACGCAGTACCTAGTACTAGGATTTACCCGAACGTGGCGGCCCGTCCGCTCGAAACGTGGGTACTGGGCGACGGAAGGGTTACTCTGGCCGGCGACGCAGCTCACGCCCACGGCGGGGCGTTTGCCGCAGGTGGTAGTCTTGCCCTCGACGACGCGTGGGCATTCGCGTCGTCGATGCTGCATGTATTTCCTAAAAACGCGACAAGAAAACCCAACGACAAGGAACTGCTACGAGCCCTGCGTATCTACGAAAGGACTCGGAAACCACATACAGATCATGTGATGAGTGTCGTTCATCAGACAAACAAGAATAAAGTAGCAAGGTACTCGCAAGCTAGGGAACTGGAGATGGATGAACAAGTAAGGACTTGGATAAGGAACCGGGTGGACTCCGGCTGGATCCACGAGCACGATGTTCAAGCAGCGTTCGCACAAGCTATTGCGGATGAAGTTGTGGATAGTGCCTCGGTTGTGGATAGTGCCTCGGTTGTGGAAGAGGTTAGATTATGATTTATCTTAATGAATTTAGACCAGCGACCTAATTAAAACTCATAATTTAACTAAATTAAAATATTAAAAATTGAAATTAAAAAAACTAAAACTAATTTTGGCATTAATTAAATTAATTAAACTAATCTTGGCACTAATTAAATTAATTAAAAAATTTAAAAAAATTAAATTTTTTTTTTTAATAAATTGAATAATTTAAATAAAATAATAAAAATAAAAATTGAAAAGATATGTGGGAATATTAGTTATGTGACTTTGGTGGTGGTATAAGACCCACTTTAATCCTGTATATAAATGTCATATAATATACAGGGAAAAATTATATTTATAGAATTCAAGTTGTTATTATTTTTGTTAGAATTTTAAAATAAAATAGTGAACCGGTGTAGTGTGAGTACGTGGTTGATACAATAGGGATATGTAATAGGAGTACGTAGCAGGAGTACATAATAGGAGCTATTCCGGAGGATCTCCTAATAAATCCCTATAAGGTTTATATATATTCATTTAAATATATATAAGTTTTAATAATTGTTTTCCTGTTTAATCAATATAAATCATAAATAGTTCTTCGGAGATCATTTCCATATAACTTTATATAAATAATATATATTCTTTTAAGCTTATATCTTATTATCCAGGACGAAGTCCAGTATATTATACTGAAACTCTTCCAATAAATTATTATGGGAAATTAATAAGAAATTGATAAGTAATTAATAATAATTGATAAGAGCTGATAAGAGTTGATAAGGTGGTTGATAAGTTGATAAGGGGTAAAAAAACATATTAAAAATTTAAAGTTTAAGAAAATATTTATGATTGGGTGCATTCTTACTTGAGTTGATCAGATAGGAAAACAGCTTCTAAAAGCCTATTTATATTAAATTTAAACTCTAATAGCTTCTGTAAGATATGTTCTAACCTTACACTTTTTTAAAAAATTAACAATTCTATGCTAGAGAACGTGAGCTGATCAGATAGGAAAACAACTTCTGGAAGTTTATTTATGTTGACCAGGAGCTCCAATTGAACAGGAGCTCTAATAGCTCCTGCAGGATATGCCTTAACCCTACACTTTTATCGTACGAATCTCTATAGAAAAACTGATGATTTAATACTTGAAAACTTAAGTTGATCAGATAAAAAAATAACTTTTAAAGGCCTATACATTAAACATGGGCTTTAATTAAACAAGAGCTTTAATTGAACAAAAGCTCTTCCAAGACATGCCCTGCAGTTTTATCGTACAAAACTAACAATTCTATTCTTAAGAACTTAAGCTAATCAGACAGGAAAATAATTTCTAAAAACTTATTTATATTAAATTAAAGTTTTAATAGATATGCTTTAACCTTATATTTTTATCGTACAAATTTCTATGGAAAAACTAATGATTTTATTCTTAAGAATTTAAACTGATCAGATAGGAAAACAACTTCTGAAAGCTTATTTATGTTGAATATAAGCTTTAATTGAATAAGAGTTTTTGTAGGATATGCCCTAACCTTACAGTTTTATTGTACGAAATTCTATAGAAAACTAACAATTCTATGCTTAAAAACTTGAGCTGATCAGACAGGAAAACAACTTCTGGAGGTTAATTTATGTTGAACAAGGGCTTTAATTGAATAGGAGCTCTTGTAGGACGTGCCTTATACTTTTATTGTACGAAATTTTATGGTTTTAAAAATTAACAATTTTATGTTTGAGAACTTAAACTGATCAGATAAGAAAACAATTTTTGAGGGCCTATTTATGTTGAATATAAGCTTTAATTGAATAGGAGCTCCTGTAAGGTATGCCCTAACCCTACATTTTTATCGTACAAAGCTTTATGGAAAATTGATGATTTGGTGCTTTTAAGCTGATCAGACAGGAAAACAACTTCTAAGGAGCTCTAATAGCTCTTACAGGATATGCCTTAACCCTATACTTTTATCGTACAAAGTTTTATGGAAAAACTGGTGATTTTGTGCTTGAGAACTTGAGCTGATCAGATAGGAAAACAACTTTCTTAAGGGCCTATTTATGTTGAACATGAGCTTTAATAACTCTTGCAGGATATGCTTTGCATTTCATCGTACAAATCTCTATCGAAAACTAACGATTCTATGCTTGAGAGCTTGAGCTGATCAGACAGGAGAACAATTTCTGAGGGTTTATTTATGTTGAATTTGAGCTTTAATAGCTCTTGCAGGATATGTCCTGCAGTTTTATCCTACAAATCTCTATGGAAAACTAACAATTCTATGCTTGAGAGCTTGATCTGATCAAATAGGAAAACAACTCTTGAAGGCTTATTTACATATCAAATAGCCTGTAGAAACTTTAACTAGAAAGATTAGATTGGCGGACTTCGTCCTAGCCCTGTCACCCCAACTTATTGCTATAGAAAAACTGACAATTCTACGTTTAAGAACTTGAGCTGATCAGATAGGAAAACAACTCTTGAGGGTTTATTTACGTATCAAAAAGCCTGTAGAAACCTTAGAAAGGTTGGCTCCATGGAGGCTAATAGGGTTTTGCAGCTTTAATTACGTAATTACATTAAGAGGGTCTTGCAATTTCAATTACGTAATTACATTATGTTACAGCCCTCTGTAAGAACCCCCCCTTAAAAGAAAAAAAAAACACTTATGTAATTGGGGTGACTCAGTTATAAAAATAATTAAAAAAGAAATTTAATTAAAAACATAAGAATAATTTTATATATTACCATTACAAAATAATCATATATAATAGATTATTTATTTAATTATTTTAATATTTTTATTAAAATATAATCACCTTATATCTTTAAGTTTATATAACTTCTGGTTATTATAGATTAATTGAAGTGTAGGGCATATCCTGCAGGAGCTATTAGAGCTCTTGTTTAATAATAAGGCTTTTTATGAAATTATTATAAGGGAAAGAATTTTTCCACGCTATTTTTAGGTGTATTAATTTAATATATCTTTTCAAATGAAGTTAATAAATAAATTTGAAATATATAATATTGAACCGGTGCAGTGTAAATACGTGGTTAATATAATAGGGATATATAATGAACCAGGGTAGTGTGATTAGGTAATAGGAGTTACCCTGAAGGACCCTGTTGACCCCTCCCCTTTTAAGGTTTATAGCTCTTTTGGATATAAATAGATCTTCAGGAATTATTTTTCTTGCCTAATTAGCTTAAGTCATACATAGTTTTTCAGAGATCATCTCCATAAAACTTTATATAAATAATATATATTCTTTAGGTTTATAATTTTATTATATGTATTATCATTATTAAGCAATTACCTATAGCAGTTATTCTACCTAATCATCTTATTATATTCTTCAAAATATAGTTACCTTATATCTTCAAACCTATATAACCTTTGGCTTACTATGGGTTAATTGAAGTATAGGGTATATCCTACAGGAATTATTAGAGCTCCTATTCAGTGGCGACCATTCTCAGACCTCAAAACCGCAACCTTAATTTTAGGAAAACCAATATCTATTAAGATTAATAATTACAAAAATCGAAAACATGCCACTAATACCACTTATATTACTTTAATTAGGACTGTTACTATCTAATTAACACAAATATAACTTTAGGATAAAGTCTGAGAGAATGAAGAGTAAAAGAAATCAATTTAACCTTAAAATTTCAAAATAAACCAATACATTTAAACCCTTATATAACTGATATCAGAAAACCCCTAATATAAAAAATAATTAAGAACCATTTAATCAGATGATATATATATTAAAAATACCTTTTACAATAATTCAGAAATCTAAGATATTAAAAATGGAATAAACACAAATTTAGAAATGTAATATTATAAATTATTTAATATAACACAAATAAAGCTTATATAAGGACCTACATTAGAATTATAGAGATTTATAGAAACCTATAAAGATTTATAGGGTTTACAATTAAGGTTACAAAAATTATAAAAATTTACGAAATTTATAAAAAGAGTATAACCATGGAATTTAAGTTATTTTCAAAATATATATCTATGAAGATAAGGTTGATTAAACAATTAAATGTAAATACTAAAAATATTAGAATTATTATGTAAATTTATAGTAACTATTACAAAACTAATAATTAAATAATAATATTTATAAAGACCTATAAAGAATACCATATAATTTTGGAATTAATTTTTATTAACTTAATTAATTTATTTACATAAAGAAGATGGAACGTACTTGAAACTATTGTTTTTTCAATATTTATAACTTTTTTAAAAGTTTTTGAAGTAATGTAAAATAGAGCTAAAACCTTACAATTAAGAGCCAAAACTATATAATTAGGAGCTAAAACCATATAATTAGGAGCTGAGATTGTTACAATCTATTTAGAAAATAAGTTAAATACAGTTAAAAATTATTGTTCCATAAGATGTCATAAGCTTTTAATTACCTTTTAAGTATGGATTAAAAATGATTAAGAAGAAGCACTAGCATTTCCCTATACACTACCTAATTATACTATACCCTTTATACCATTAGAATAGTAGTTAGTTAAGCAGATCCAGAATATTTTATCTGATTAGCCTAAGTTTAATACGTTATTGCTTTCTAAAATACCTCTAGTACCCATAGTACCTTTATAACAAAATCCCTTTATTATCAAATTATTTAGTATAAGTTAAGATGTATTGTCTATCCAGTTGATTAAGATAAAACCTATTGTTGTACAGTAAGAACAGCTAGATTTAATCATTATAAAATGCATATTGAGAGAACCTATACCTATTGTTCAAGATTTAGTAGTAGCTTCTACACCTGTAAATATATTTGATTAGGATAAGGGCAATTATTTAATTATTATATACCAACCAATTTTACTTGAACTTAATTATTATCTTTATTACTTATTCAATAAATCCAATGTTATACAATGGCTTAAAGATGTATAATACATTTTTTAACATTATAGAACAACTGAAGATAACATGATCATTAATATATTATATTAGATGATTAATAAGAACATTAAGAAATAAGTTGAAATTACTATTTATAAAATTATTATTTAGAATTAAACTTACAATCAGTTAAAATATAAATTTGTATCATATAATTCCGAGAGATTTAAGTCTATTTGAGAGAGACTTAGAAATCTTAGGAAAGGTCCTACTTTATTTGATATTATTGAGGTTATTGATTTAATTAGAAATTATGCTATAACTTTTAAAAAAGTTAAAGAAGTAGAGGTTATGAACATTTACCCTAATAATTATGTATATAAAGTTTCTAAAAGGATTAGCTAAAAGGTTATAAAAAAAGTATTATATATAGAGTAAATGCCAATCAAAATGATTAATAGTTATTTGTTCACCTAATTCTATAAGGTTATTAAGAGATAGGCCAAAAACAAATTATATATTAAAAACCATTATAAAATACATAATGAACCAGGGTAATGTGATTATATAATAAGTCTTACCCTACAAAGACCCTATTAATTTCCATAGAACCTACCCTTCTTAGGTTCTTACAGATTCATATGAATATAAATAGGCCTTTAAGAATTATTTTCTTATTTAATTAAATTAAATTTGTAAAGATTATTATATTCTTTTTATAAATTTTACAATAGTTTATGAATTTATTCTTTTGTTGAATATACTATCTATTCAACCTTGTACGCGCTACCATTGGCAAGCAGTTACCCCTATTAGATCTCCTACCTAATCACCTTAATACCTTCTTCAAAATATAATTACCTTATATCTTCTGATTTATATAATTTTTAATTTAATATAAATTAATTAAAATATAAAGTATATTTTATAGGAATTATTAAAATCTTTATTTAGTGGTGATTATTATAGGACTTAAACTTACAACTTTAGTTTTAAGAGGATTGATATTATTTTAATTAATTAAAATTAATAATTATCTAATTAATCTTACTAAAATCATTATTAAATTAATTAAAATAAATATTTAATTTATAAAGGCTAATATTTATAAGGACCAAAGTATGGTTAATACGATTAATATTTACTTAATTAGAATTATTACCATTTAATTAAAATAAAAATAATTTTAAAATTAAAAAAGCAAATTTGAAAAAATAAAGAGTGAAAGAAGTTAATTTAATCCTGAAAATTTTTGAAACAACTTTAATACGCTTAAATTTCATATAGTTAATATTAAAAATAACTATTATGCACAATAAAATAAAAAACATTTAATTAGTTAATATGTATATTATATAAAAACATATTATATAGTATTTTGGAAAAGATAAAAATATTAAATATAGAATAATCAAAAAAGTTCAGTATATTAAAAAAAAAAGTTATATAGAGACCTATATCACGATTAATAGGGATTAGCAAGAAATTATTAATTATTATTATAAAATAGAAATAAAATTATAAGGTTTAAATTGTTTTTAAAACTTATGCCTTCCAGGGTAAGGTTGATAAGGCAATCAAACACTGACGTTAAGAAATTAGCAATTATTATATGAATTTATAGAAATTATTACGAAATTAATGGTTGTATAATATATATAAAGAATTATAAAGAAAAAAATATATATTGTTCAATTTTAAACCTTATATTTACTCCTTTAATTAAATTATTTATATAAAAGGAATAGGATTTATTTAAAATTATTATTATATCAAAATTAACCCACCTCTTAAAAGTCTTTAAAATAAAATAATTGGAAATCAAAATCACTATTATTTATTTAAAGAATAAATTAAGTATATGTGGGAATATTAGTCATGTGACTTGGTGGTGGTACAAGACCCACTTTAATCCTGTATATAAACACGTATTCTGATTGTACGATCAGAATACGTTCTTATCTTTAACAACTACTTTTTATTAAATTGATTTGAATACCTTTATTTTTACTATTGTATACAATGGTACCTTATCTATTCAATATTGATTAATAATTAATAACAAATTGATTACAAATTAGCTAGGATGTCCGAAAGGGAAGAGACAGGTTTAGTAGTAAGTATAATGACCTTAAGATTTCATATTCCAATATATAGTTTTAAGCCTAAGATTTCATGCTCTTATACATGGTTCTGGGAACATTTGTATTTTGCGCTAGATTTGAATCCTAATAAGAAGAAACGAATAACTTTAGGATTTTATGCTCCAGTATATAGTTTTAAACCTAGAATTTTATGTTATTATATATGGTTTTAAAAACACCTTATATTAATTTAAAATCTCTAAAAAGTAAAGACAACTTTAATATTAAATTTACAAGCCAAGGTCTACATCCATCACATACAAACAAATAATATCAAGGTTTCCTTCATTAATAAAATAATCTTAAAAAAATCTGTACTAATCATATCATATATCCATCACATATTCATATTTACTACAACACCACAAAAAACACTAAAAAAAAACAACAAACACCAAAATCACATTACAATTTTACCCTACCAATAAAATAAACTTTAGGTTCTATTTGAAAAATTTACTATCCCACTAAAGGTTTTACCTATTACTACTACCTAAAAAAATAATAACAACTTAATACTTAAAGAAACAATAATAATTCAATACTTAAGGAATAATAAACAACACCATAAACACCTTAACAAACTCCACAAACACCTCAACAAACTCCAGTAATCCCTCAACCCTATCAAAAAAAACCCTCAAAACATTCTCAATACCAATCTTACAATACAAACAATACCAACCATATCCATCAATTAATTCAAACAAACAAACAAACCAATACAACTCTTAAAAAAAAAAAATTATCAAATAAGATTATACATAAAATCGTTATATATTTCAAAATAATTAATCGTTACTCTTTTAAACAAAACTTACAAAAATAACTAAATTCTTAATCATCTTTACATTTAAAATATAAATATAAAAAATCATTAATTCAATTTAATTTAAATAAAAAATAAAAGGAAAATCATAAAAAAGAACTAATTTTAATACATTTCAAACATTTTAAAATCATAACCTAACTAACGCTCATACAATATCATATAATTTTATAAAAAAAGAAAAAATTATTAATATAAAAATATTAATCATATAACTTAATAATAATATAAAATTTATTTTAATTCTATATTTAAACATATATTTTAATTATATAATTAAAATACATTTTTATCTTCAACAACCATTTTTTACTAAATTAATCTAAATATCCTTACTTTTACTATTACATACAATGGTACCTTATCCATCCAACAATATAATAAAGAAGAATAATTATATAAAATATAAATTTTCAAATTTCTTTTAAAATTTGAATGAGGAATAATTAGAATTACTATTACTTTTCCACATATTTTTAAAACAATAATTAATTAAACAACTACCCAACATTTTATTTAATTAATTCAAATTAAATACAATAATACTTTTTAAAACACCCCTTTCATTATTCCTTATAAGTATTATATAACAAAATCTTTTTACCATTAAACTTAATTTTATTAATTATTACGAAAAATTAGATACAATTATAAATAATAAGTTTAATTAAAAATAAACAATATTTCAATAATTAAAAAGTCCTAAATAATTAAGGTCCCCTCACCAACTTAATCTCCGTATTACACCCGGATATTGTTAAATTGCAAAAGGATGATGTATTAAAAGCTAAGTTTCTTTTTTTTTTACAAATACTAAACTCTCTTAGAGAATGAATCCTGGAGCCACATGACTAAGTCATGTGGGTCCATCTCACAGATATTTACTACCAACACACTTAGTCTCTATAAATATACTCAAACTATCCAATACAAAATCAAAAATATTTCCTATATAAATAATTAATATAATATCAATTACTATACAACAATAACAATTATTTTTAATTATTACTAGAAATATATTAACAATTCCAACACCTACCACCCAAAAATCAATAACAACTCCTACTCCTACTACTAAAACAAATGTCACCAATCAGGGCATAAACGCTTATTTAACCATACCATACCAACTTATCCTACCTAAACCTAACAAATACTTTTACTACTTATTTAATAAATCAAATATAACCTAATAGCTCAAAAACATACACTACATTTTTCAATATTATAAAATAATTAATACCAACTTAATTACAAATTTCTTTTATTAAATAATTAATAAAAATATTAAAAAATAAATCAAAATTACTATTAATAAAATTATTATTTAAAAAAAAACTTATAATTAATTAAAAATTAAATTTACCCCATATAATTTTAATAATTTCAAACCTTTCCAAAAAAAATTCGAAAAATTTAAAAATAAATTTACACTATTCAACACTATTACAATTACTAATTTAATTAAAGAATATATTAACACTTTAAAGAAAATTAAAGAAATTTATATTACAAATATCCATTTAAATTATTATATATATAACATCATTAAAAAAATTAATTCAACAATTATAAAAAAAATATCCCTTAAAGAATAAATCCTAATTAAATAAATTAATAATTATATATTTACCTAATTTTACAATTTAATTAATAAATAAACCAAAAAAAAATTTATATAAAAAATTACTTTTAAAATAATAAATTAAAAATAAAATATATTAATATTTATAATAATAAATTTCCTTAATAATAACTTAATTAGTATAGATACTTTATTCCTAACCTATATAAATAATTTAAAATTACAATTAAAGATTTAAAAGATTTTAATAATAATATAAATTAAATTATAAAAAAATTTAAAAAAATGAAATTTAATATATTAAAAATAAAAAAAATATATTAAAAATTTAAATTAATTAATTTTATATTAGATTATCCAAAATAAGGTTATAATCAAAAACCTCATAATAATATATATATCTTTAATATAAATATTAATATTATATAAACCAAAATACCTAATCTTTATAATTACAAATTTAATACATTTAAACCTATTTAATTAAATAATTTAAGTTATAATAATTATTTATACAATATTTATTACTTTTATAAATTAAAAAACAATAACTTATTATGATATAATAATAGATTTTGCCTCACACTTAAATACATAAAAAAGAACAATTTTATACACTACAATAAAAATAATTATTTATATATTATTAAAAAGTAAAATAAATAATTAAACAAACCATCAATTATAAAAATCCCTTATATTATTATTACAAATATTAAAATAAAAAATATTTTTATTAATTAGAACCTTTATTATTATATTTATAATAAAAATTTTAATAATTAAAAAATCTTTAAAAAAACCCTTTATTATTTTAAAAATATTATAATTAAAAATAATTATTTAAAAAAAGTATTTAAAGATATTAAAGATATTTCTCTATTTAAAAAAAATATTTTAATAAACAATATTATATTTAAAAAAAATTAAAAATATCTAATTAAAACAAACTTATTTATAATTATAAATAAAAATTAAAAATTAATAAAAATAACTTAATTTTTATTAAAAGAACCTTATTTATACTTAAAAATAATAAAGTTAATTTATTAATAATAATTATTAATATTATAAAATAATAAAAAAACCTTAATAATAAAACTATTAAAATTAAATATATAAATCCACTATTAATAAAAAATAATGAAATTATTAATAAATTAAAGATTAAATTGATAATATTAACCACCAATTTCTTTACATCTTTTATTATTAAATTCTAAATTTAAAAAATCAATATTAATTATAATAAAAAATTTAATATAATTTAATATAAAATAATTAAATACATACTTAAATTTAAAGATTTATTTAAATAAAATTTAATTAAAAACATTCACAAAAATGTATCAAATAAATATATTAAATTAATTTTCAAATAAATTTAATAAATTTCGTTATTTTAAATTAAATTATTCCCAAAAATAATCTCTACCAACATAAATAATATTATATTAAATTAAATATTATTTAATTAATTTAAATTAATTATAATATAAATAATTATAAGTAATCCTACATTATATATTAAAAGATAATTTTATTTAATAATTAAAATTAAATTTTAAAAAAATAAAAATTTAATTTTTACTTTAATTAACATAAATGTTAAATCATTAATTATTATTTAATTATATATATAACAATATAATTTCACAACTAAAAAATCAAATATAATCTTAATACCTTTTAAAAGTAAAATAATTATCCTAATTTTAGAAATAATTTACAAATTAATTTAATTAAATAATTATAATTTAAAAATATTAATTTACATTATTAAAAATAAATATTATATTAATAAATTAATTTTTAAAATAAATTTTTTTATAATTTCTCAATTTAAATTAATTATAGAAAATAATATATATATTAGAACCATAATTTCTAAAAATACAATCATCAAAATTCCATTATTAATTTATTAAAAATTTAATTAAATTAAAAATAAAACTACTAAAAATATATTATTAATAAAAAACTAAATACTATTAATAATATAAACCTAATTAATAATAATAATAAATCTAATAAAAAAAAACCTAATTAAAAACCTATTAAACTTAAAAAAGATAAAAAAATCATCACAAACCTTATAAATAATTAATTTATTAATATAATAAATAAAACTATAAATAACACATATTAAAAAATTAAAAAAATATACTTTAATACCCCATACCTACCTAAAAAAAACATAATTAAAATTAATACCATATATGTCGCACAGTATATAAGGCATAATTGCTCAAGAGCAATTATGGCGTCATTTTTAGCTTTTAACAGTTATAAGCCCGGTTTGTACAATAGAAACACTTATAATTCCTTATATCTAACAATTACATTAAATTTATATTTAAGCCCTAGAATTAAATTAGTATTAATAATAAGGCATAAGGTTCAAATTAAATTAAAAACATTATATAATATTATATTAAATAAATGTTCTTAGGTTATGAGCCATTACATTATAGGTAAAGGTATGTTTGGTTAACAGTTAACAGCCACTTACGATTAGATTTTAAAGAACCGAAAGGCCAGAATGAACCAGTGTTATGAAGAATTTAAGGATATTAAGTACTACAATTCAAATAACCTTATTATATATGTTTACTTAGGGGATATATTACACAGTATATAAGGCATAATTGCTTATGAGTAATTATAATATCATTTTTAGCTTTTGATAGTTATAAGCCCAGTTTGTACAGTGGAAACACTTATAATTCCCTGTATCCAGCAATTATATTAAATCCATATTTAAGCCCTAAAGCCAAATTAGTACTGGTAATAAGGTATAAGGTTTAAATCAAATTAAAAACATTATATAATATTATATTGAATAAATATTCTTAAATTATAAGCCATTACGTTATAAGTAGAAATACGTTTGGCTGATAATTAACAACCACTTACAACTAAACTCTAGAGAACCAAGGGGCCAGAATGAACCAGTACTATAAAGAGTTTAGGGGTGTTAAATGCTGCAATTTAAATAACCTTATTACATATGCTTACCTAGGGGATATATCGCACAATATATAAGGCATAATTGCTCGTGAGTGATTACGGCGTTGTTTTTAGCTTTTGACAATATATAAATCAAAAATCAAAAAAATTCAACTAATAAATAATGTACTACCAGATAGCTTAATACCCCCAAAATCACTTAATTAAAAGGAAAATATACTAAAAGAAGCCCTTAAGAATGCCAAAAGATCTAACCCCTCATAATTAAATAAATTATATAAAAATATTACCCAACAATTTATTAAATAACTAAAAAAAACATAATTAATCCTTAAATATCTTAAAAACCTAAAAAACAAATTAAAAAACATAAAATTCATTAATTAAAAAAAAGAAATACTTATCGAAATACTATTTCGCCAAAAAATGGCACTAATCTGGGACTTTAACAAACTCAAAAAAGTAAGGCCAAAAATAATACCTAACTATATTATTAAAATTATTTCACATAAAATATAATAATTAAAAAATATCCTTATACTTACTCTATTAAAAAATTAAATCATTAAAATTCTTAAAAATCAAATTAAATATAAAATTTTTAAAAAAAATTATAATTTATATTATAACCCCTAATTTATAATAAAAAAAATGGTAATTTATAATTAATTAATTTAATAATTAAATTAAATATTGTTATAATTAAAAATACTTTTTTATTTAAAAATTATAACTTTTTTATTAAAAAATTTACCATATATATTATACTCTTTTATATTAATTTATTCTTAAAATATAATTAATTAAATTTATTAATTTATAATAAAAATATAATTACCTTCTTTATACCTTTAAAATCTTTATAAATAATAATAATATTTTAAAAAGTAATAAATTTAATAACACATTTTTTTAAAATTATAAATTATATTTTATATAATCTAATATCACATATATACAAATCTTTTTTTAATAATGTTAGAATTAAAAGATTAATTATTAAATATAATAATTAAAAAATTTATTCTAAAATTAAATAATTTATATTAAAATATATTAAAAATATTACTAATATCCTATTAAATTTCAAATTAATTAAAATTATTACAAATACTAAAAAATTAAAATTTTATAAAACAAGCACTAAAATTGTTAGTTATATCTACAAATCAAATAATTAATTATTCAGAAAAATTAAGGTTTTAAAAATTTTTAAATAAAGAAAATACAATAATATTAACAAAATCTAATTATTTTTAAGCTTTATAATATACTTTCATATATAAATTAAAAATTATATTATAAAAACCTTACCACTAATAAAATTACTATATAAAAATAAACCTTTTATATAAAGTAAGACATAAAATCAAATGATAATTAGGTTAAAAAATATTTTTATTATACTATTATATTTTATTATAATAAATTATAAATTAGAATAATAAATAATTTTTAAAATTAATATTTTAAGGTAAAAATAAAATATAATAATTAATCAATTAAATAATTAATCCATTTTTAAATCCTACAAATACGAATTAGGAATTTAAAAAGACCCAAATTATAATATAATATTATAAAATAAAAATACTTAATAATTATAAAATTATTTAAATAATTACAAAATTATATTTATAAAATCCAATTTCTTTTAAAAATTAATATTAAAATTTTAATTATTTAATTAAATAATAACTTCATAAATTTACTTAATGCAATATTAATAAAATAAATTATATATATTAAAATATTTAATTTCAAAATGAAATATATTATAAAAAAAAATAATATTATTATAAATACTTTATTTTAAATATTAAGTAATTTATTTAATTAAAATAATAAAAAATAAAAAAATAATTTAGATAAATTTATTAATTTCCAATTTAATATAATATTAATATATTTTATATTAATAACATCAGACTTTAAAAACTAAAACAAAATATAATTAATTATTTTATAACTGTTTGATTAATAAAATTCAAAATTACAAAAAATAATATAATATTTATTAACATTTAGAATACTTTTAAGACTTTTAATTAATAATATTTTTAAAAAATATAAAAATTATTTAAAATTTAAAGCTAAAATATTAAAACATATTATATTTAATAAGATCTTATAAAGAAAAATAAATAAAAAATACCTTAATTATTATATTATTAATTATAAATTAATAAAATAAAGAATCATAAAAAAGTTCCACATAAAATATAATTATAAAAAAAAATTTAATATATTAATAAATTTTAACTTTATATTATTAAAAAAATCTTTATAAATATATCAAAAAAGGAATTAAGGTATATAAAGAATATTAATAAATAAATAAAAAAAAATTAACAAATTTTATAAATTATTTAATCCTTATAAAAGTCTTAACTTATTAAATCCTAAACATTCAATATATACCAAACAACTTTAATTATAAAACAATCATTAAAATTTAAGAATAATTATCCAATTATTTAAAAGTTTTGCTATTCTGCTTAATTAATTTTAAAAATATTATTAAATTTATAAAAAAAAAAATAATCTTCTAATATAATTAACCCTTTATAATTAAAATAAATAAAAATTTAAAATTTAAAAATAAAATTACAAAAACCTATCAAAAATTTGGTATATATTGAGAAATTAAACCAATTTACTTTTTATAAACCTAAAACTAAATTAAAATCAACCATAAACTAATTAAATATAAATTAATAAAATTAATTAATGAAAAAGGAAAAGGCTAAACCCAACTCTTAAATACTATAATATGGGCCAATTAAATTTTAATAAAGTCTTTAAAATTTAATACCTATAAGATCATCTACAATAAGCAATTAGTATTCCCAATCGAAATTACTATATTATTATAGAAGGTATTAAATTAAAAAAATATTAAAATTTTAAAAAGTTTTTTAAATATATATACATATATAATTAAACACTAATCAATTAATATAAAAAAAATTTTATAAATTATATAAAATAAATAACAAATTATGGTAAATAAAAATAATAAATAAAACTTTATAAAAATTAAGAAACAACCCCTAAATATCAACAATTTAATCTTGATCCATAATACAATTAAGTATATTAATATATTTAAAAATCAATAATTACAATATAACTAGTATAAACCTTACCTAATCAATAAGATTCTAAACCAAAATTAATATATAATTAAAGAATCAGGTGGAAACGAGTTGAAAGGTAATGTATCAAATAACAGATTAAAACTGTTCGTACAGAACAAACAAAAATATTAAAAAACTATTAACAAAAAATCTAATAAATGAATAATTAAATTAGAAACTAATTTATTTAATTAAATGAATATTAATTAAAAAATACCAATAATAAAATTAAAGAAAAAGGATTATAAAATTATAAAATATAAAATTATAATTAAAATATTTAAAGAAAAACGGGAAGGATATAAAGATTATACAAAAATTAATTAAGAACTTAAAAAACTAAAATTTTCTTTTTCATTTAATCATTTTCCTTATAATATTTCTAATTTATTTTTATTAAAATTAATTTATTAATAAATAACATTATTAACTCTAAAAAACTTTAAACCAAAATAATATAATTATATAATAGGTCCTACCCTATAAAAACCCTATTAACCTCCATAAAACCTATCCTTTTCAAATTCCTACAAATTTATATAAATATAAATAAATCTTTAAGAATTATTTTCTTATTTAATTAGATTAAGTTTGCAAGGATCATCATATTCTTTTCATAAATTTTATAATAATTTATAAATTTGTTCTTTTATTAAATATACTATTTATTTAATCTTGTACGCACTACCATTGGTAAGTAATTACCCCTATTAGATCTCTTACTTAATTATTTTAATACCTTCCTTAGGATATAGTTACCCTATATCCTCTAACTTATACAGCCTCTGACTTAATATGGATTAATTAAAGTATAGGGCATATCCTGCAGGAGCTATTAGAGCTCCTGTTCAATAATCAAATAAAAAGAGAGCTCATTGGAGCCTACCATAATAATCACAACTTTGGTTAAGAATAAGATATTGGGCCAAAAATTTTTTTTTTTTTTTACTATTTTAGGTTTTCTATTTTTATTTATTTTTTTGAGTTTTATATACATTAATAATCAGGCCGTTACATTGGTTATATAGTAATATTTTAATACTGTTTTTTTTATGCCTAAGACAAAAGTATTCTTCTCACCAACTTCCAACCATTATATTTGCTTATAATTAGGGAGCTTTCTTCAGTTATATCCTCATAAAAAAGAGGGAAATAATCAACTTATACATAAAGGAATTTAAGTTTTAAAATTCAAAGATTATATTTTTTTATAATATATAAATAATTACCATAATTATTTTTACCAAGAAAAATATAATAATTAAAGAATGGTTACATACCAATATAACTTTTAGAATTAAATAATTGGAAATATTCTTCGTAGAATTTATAAAGTACTTTATTTGAATAATCAAATGCTTAAACCATCAGATTTTTTATACAATAAGAATTAATTAAAATTTTAATTATATATTTACCAACAAGATTACTTTTATAAATATTAATATATATAATAGATTATCTAAACAATCATAATAAAACTATATTAAAATAATAAAGATAACAAAAACTATTCTTCCAAAAATCATCATTAATAATTCTCTAATAAATATAACAATTAATTACAACATTGTTAAGGACCTTAAATTCCATCATACCAAACATTTAAACATTTTAATCAACCAGGATTTATTTAGGATACTTTAAAAAAATCATTTATAAAATAATGAAAATTAAAGAGAAGATTACCAATATAAATAACTAATTTCCAATATTTCTTAAGTTCATCTATATTATCAGCTTAATTAAATTATATTATAAAAGCACAACCAAATACTAAAATAGTAATAGAAATAGATTAATTATTTGAATCATCACTATTATGGTTATTTAGAATACTAATTATCAATAATAATATTAATAAAAAATTATTATTTAAAAAATTTACATTTATTAGCTTAAATTAAAAAAACATTTTGAAAATTTATTAAATAATAACTAATTAAATGCAATAAAGTGTTTTAGGTTGAAAAGTTGAAAGAATAAGCCTTAGGGAAAGGAAGAAAAGGGAGGAAAAAAAAGAAAAAAAAGAAAGATAAAAATTATAATATTAAACCATAATATATTAAAACAAAAAATGTTATTCATAATTAATATAATTAAATTACTAAAAAATGCTACTCAATATTTACATATAAGTTTAAGCATACATATCATATAAAAATCATAGTTATAGCTAATAAGTATTTACTGATTTAAACGATAACAATTATGGATTTGGAACATAAAATAATATCAATTGTTATCTTTCTATTATTAGCACTTTTTCACCTCTTTTCCTCTATAGTATAATTTTTACTTATTCAAACTTATATTCCATTTGATCAGATTAAGGCAATTCATATAGTACGCATTTTATATTAGTATTGTTATTAGTCACTATTATTAGTTTAATAATATCCCACATTATCAAATTATCATCAAATCAATAAATATAACCAATTCATCAACTTTAGGCATTCATAATGAAATAATTAAATTATTATAGACCCTTATAGATACTATTTATCCAATTAAGTATAATAAATTAGCTAATTATAAAAACCTATTTTTTTGGTTAAACATAACAATTAAAGAAATTAAAGGCCTCACACCAACATTTGATCAACTAGTTAAAAATGTTATAATACCATTAGGAATTAATATAAACTATTGGCAAAATAATTTATTATTAATATTAATACAGGTTTTGTAATTATATATTAAGAAATAATAACTTAATAATTCTTATATTATGGCTTTTTAAGAATTAATTATATATAATATACCTGATTAAGGAGTGTTCTACAAGAAAAAATTAATATAAATTTTAAGTCATAATTTTAAAAGAGGTTTTAATTTATTAATATTTAAGGTTATACAATAAAGAATTTAAATATTATTTTTATTAATATATATAGATTTATTTGATTCAAAATATATAAGATTAGTAAAAACTTATAATTAAAATTATTTTCTTTTTATAATTTATATATTTAAAAAATGTTGTTTATAGATTTTTGATTTAATTTGTTAGGGATTAGAGTAGTAAGTTGATTATATTAAAAAGTAGATGATGATAGTATTTAAGAAATGTTGGGCTAAATGTACGTATAAGAGAAATAATAGTGAAAATAAATAATAAATAAAATAATATAATAAGATTTATATATTTATAAATCTTAAAGAAAAAAACTATTTATTTTAAACTTAATAAATTTAAAACCTTTATATATACAATATGTTAATTATATAATATTTCTTTTGTTTATTATAGGGGTTTATAATACTTAGTAATATATAATTATTATTTATTTTATTCTTTTTTATAAATAGTAGGTTATAAATTATTATTAATTTCTTATTTTATTTAATCCTTTAAATATAAATTAATTTAATTATTTTCCACTAATATCCTCATAATCTTATTAAGGGAGGTTTTTGTTATAATATTAACTAAGTTATAGGTTTTGTGGATCCAACAAATATTATTTATTTTTTTGTTTTTATATAATTGTTTTAGAGTTATAAGATTTATTATTAATCTTTTTTTATTAATAATACCTATTTATATTAAGTATTGGTATAGGGAGAATGAATTGGTATAGAAAATGAAAGGGATTTTAAAAAATAAAAAATATTTTAGTATAGTGTTGATAATATAATGTATAATATATTTTATATTAAAATTTTAAATTATACTATATATTTTACTAATAAATATATTATAAATGATATATTTGTATTTAATAAATAATTAATAGATTATATTATTAGTGATTTTGATTTTATTATTTTGATTTATTAATTTCTTATTATTTAGAATAATAATATATTTTATTTATAAATTAAGATCTTTATTATTTAAAATTAAATCCAGGACGAAGCCGGTAGCCAAAAGTGTAATTTAATTCCAATAGGAAGCGGACAAAGTCCGGGTATCGAATAAGTGTAATTTATTTAAATTATTTTTAATAAATTTAATAAATTTAATAAATTTAATAGATTTAATAGATTTAATAGATTTAATAGATTTAATAGATTTAATAGATTTAATAGATTTAATAGATTTA